>JAJIBD010029294.1:0-11255 GCA_021461705.1 Cryptotis parvus
ATAGATAGATATTTCACCCTAATATTTCAGGACCAAGTCCATTCCAGACTGATCATCCATGGGTTGACATTTAACTCATACTTATTGAATGTAGGCTATGTCCTAGGCGCTGTTTTAGAAGATTCATGCTAGTTATTACAGCTAATGTTCCCTGCAGCCACCAAAGTATTTGGAACCAGTATCATATTCAACGTAAATGTTTTATGCAGGCAGACTTCTTACACTTCCCTCTGCCCAGCTTACAGTGTGCTCTCTTTTTTGTTTAGAGTTTATACATCTGGTCCCATTCTGGCTTCAAGTTAAAGCCCCACCTGCAAAGAACAAGATCATCAGACCTATATAATCTGAATACTCAAACCATTCCATTAGGTCATGAAATGAGGTCTATAATTTTTACTGGTATCTGGCATGTCAAATATGACACGGGTAGCTTTGCCGGGCTCTGCCGCTGAGTCAGATTACTCATTTTAATCCATATAATTTAATCCATATACTTCCCATATTCTCTGCTTATACCTTTCCACTTCTTATAGTACTGCTCTTGCATCGCAAGGTTCACTAATTTTTCTGTTCACTCTGTCTTCCTGTTCATCATCGATTTACTCGAGTGGGCCCCAGTAACATCTCCATGTGTCCTGTCTCATGCTAGTAGAGCCCAAGGGCATCTGATTGCTCCAGGAACATAAAGAGCCTCAATCCATTCCCGGAATGAGGTCTATAATTGTTACTGGTATTTGGCATATCAAATACAACATGAGTAGCTTGCCAGGCTCTGCCGTGCAGGTAGCATACTCTTGTAGTCATCTCTAAGTCCAGCATTTATTGATGAACCGTGCAGCAGCGAGGGCCGGGCTGTGATAGGCTGGTCTGCTAGGTGGAGTTCTGATGAGAGAGAAGTCCGGATGTGGAAAATGGAGGCCCTCATGGATTGGGGGGTTGTCTCGGCTTTGTTGCAAGGCTCTGCTGGGGTGGTGGGCCAGGGCTAGAACCCGCAATCCCTCCTGAGCACCCTCGTGAGCAGCTGAGGCAGGAGAACAAGTAGCAGCTCTGCCCCATGTTTGTGAGTCTCTGTTAATTTTTTCTGTTAATGTGCTTTAATTGGGGTTCTTTTTTAATTATTATTGTGACAATTCAAGATGTGGACATTACCTCTTTTTTTTTTTTTTTTTTTTGCTTTTAGGGGTCACACCCGTCGGCGCTCAGGGGTTACTCCTGGCTCTGCACTCAGGAATTACTCCTAACAGTGCTCAGGGGACCATATGGGATGCGGGGATCGAACCTGGGCCGGCATAGGCCAGCCACATGCAAGGCAAAGCGCCCTACCCGCTGGGCTATGGCTCCAGCCCCCCACACACATTACCTTTTAATATTTTAAGAGGAAATGCAGATAGTACAAGCACAAATAGCTACTTGGAAAAATATAAGATATAAATTCTAGAGATATAAAATTTGTAAAATCTTTTATAATATACTTAGAATTATCATGCATGCAATTTAAAAACCACTGATTGGTTTTTATATTAGTTTAATATTAGCTTAATATTAGTTTGCTATCTTTCCATTCACAGAAACATTCCTTTGTTCTTGCTGTTTTGTTTCTTTGGGCCACACCTAGTGGTGGTGGTTAGAGGCTGTTGCTGCTTCTGAGTTCAGAAATGACACCCAGCAATGTGGAGGATCATATGACCACAGTGAAACTGCCACATGCAAGACACGTGCCTCACTTCTTGTATGCGTTCCTCAGACCCACAGAGACAATCTCAACAAAATTAGTATGTTTAACTTTACAAAATTTGAAATTAAGAAAATCCAAATTTCTATAATACCATTTAAAGAAAGATTATTAATTCAAAATTACTCTAGTGATTAATTACATGCAAAAATGTCAGAATTTCAGTTTTTTTTTCCTTTTTGGCTTGTCACTCAAGTTGTGCAAAGTGATTGCTACAGGAGGAATTGCACAATAAAATGAATATAGAGAGAAGGAGAATCAATTAGAGTAGGTAAATTATTAGGAAAAGCAATCAGTCCTATTATCTAGGACTTACCAATTGGTGAAGATATTTTCATCTGTTTGGAGTCCTAGAAAAGAAAGTAAAAAAGTAAGCTTAATCACTGATTAATGCCAGTCTAAAATCTAATTGCATCAAGAGGCATGGTATTTTTTCCACAAAGTGGGCACTTAATAAAACTTAAGGAATTATAAATAAAAGAAAAGATAAACAACAACAAATTAAAATCAGTGAATTTAAAATGGCTTCTTTTTTGGAAAGTGTACTAGTAAGGATTTTACAGAAAATAGAAAACAATTTATAGATTTTTAAAGCAAAATAAAAGCAACAACATGTTTTTAAAAGTGTTTCTATCATGCTTGAAGAATAAAAATTCCTTATGTAAAAGCGCTCATTGTTATTTATGACTAGGGGAATGCATATAAAAATAACAATAAAATGTCATTTCATATGAGAATGGTATATATCAAAAAGCCTGAAAATCACTACTGTTGGTAGATAGTAGGGGAATGGAACCCTTAAACACTGTTGGTGGGAATATTATTTGTTCAGGCCCTGTGGAAATCAGAATGGGTTTTCTGGGAAAAAAGACTAAATTTCCAAAATGATCAAATAGTACCACACTTTAGTAGCTACCCACAAACAAAAATTAATTCTAAAGGATCGTGTACACCTATGTTCATCACAGCACTTACTACAATAGCCAAGATACAGAAATAACCCAAATGCCTAAATATGAATGAATGGTTATAAATCCCACAAATTCTAGGGATCTATAGCTATATCTGCCCATATACAAAGGAATAAAAAAGAAAGAACAAAGTCATGCCATTTATGGCTTCATGAATGGGTCCTAGAGGGATTTCATGCTGAGTAAAGAGATAGATACATAATTATCTCTGTCATATACGGGATGTAAAGATAAACAATAAGAGTAAAACAATTGGGTATACAGGTGGGACATAGTTGTGTTGGAAATTTGAGCCCATGATTCCATAATTAATGATGTTGTAAATCATATCACCCAATAAAGATTTAAAGAAAATAAATGATAATGTTACTGCTTTTGTAAATTTATGCTTTTTGTGCTTAATTTTATTTAATGTAATTTATTTGCAGTGCTGAGGATTGAACTCACAGCATCAGACATGTAAGGCATCTTCCCCACCCCTGAACCACCGTGTCCCAGACACAATCTAGTCATTCATTTAACTTATATCTCTAATTACATTGGTGCCAACATTTTAATTTAATTTATATTGAATTTGTATGCAACTAAACTGATCACATTCAATATTTATGATTTATCTTTTAGAGTTTTGCACCATGTTTAATAACAATATTTAAATTCTATACCATTCCTTTAAACAAATTAAAAATACTGTAAAGCAATATGAAGCAAGGAGGTCTATTCTAAATGCTGTTAGTGTCAAAATTATAACATTGCTTATCAACAGATTTTTAGTATTACCATTACTTTATTCAGTGAGCCAAAAACAATGTGCATCAATAAATAGTAAAAACTGTCTTATATATTTCATATAGTTAATCAACAACTTTTCTGTTTTCATAACTGAAATTAATATAAGTAGAGACAGCTATGTTATACCTATCCATTTTACCTTTTAAATTAAAGGTATGTCAGGTTAAATACATGATATTTTATTTTACTGAATATAAAATATTCAGTTCCTAAAATTGAACCCAAGTGGGATATTCTGACTATCTGATACAAAAACCGAGGCCAGAGTAGTATAGATCGTTTTGTTAAAGTATAAGCATAATTATTTTTTACTCTTTAAACTTTTTACAAAAGAAATGGCTCATTTTGAAAGGTCAGCATTCCTTATAAATGGGACATGAACAATAACTCAACTCTTTCCCTAAAGGCTACATTTATTCCTTACTTTAGAACTAGTTCAGCAATTCCACACCAGAAACAGTAGTACTCAGGAGAGTGACAAACCTTTTCCTGCTTGGGTGGAATTTAAATTAAATTCACACTTTACAGAGACTCTCTTATTAAACAAAGCTGGAAAAATAAAATAATAATTTAATAATTTCTTAAATGTAGAGAGTCACAGTAAATTGCATTTATAAAAAGATAAAACATGAGGAAAGAATATATTTTTTTTTGGCCAGGGAATATAGTGTTTATAGTTATGTGAGCTTTTCTGGAAGATTGAGTATCTGACACATTTATTTGGATAATATTGGATTACCTATATCAGAAAACTATGCTTTTAAGTACAGGTATTTCTTCCTTATTGTGTGACCTTAAGTAAATAATTTAGTATCAGCTCTAATTTTTTATATATATTAATGGATAGTGGTGCTTCTCTTCTGGAGTTGTGAAGACTAAAGAGATAATTAGAAAAGCGTTTTTAACGAAATGTAAGCTCTCAGTTATATCATTAACACTGGTATTATTATTATTATTGTCATCATTTCTAGGAAATAATGTTTAAAAATCAAAAGTGAAATTGATTTTTGCGTTTTATAACTCAGTTTTCATACAGCTTCAGATTTAATCAGAGTTTTATCATTTTCTTCCAAAGCTGGAAACTTGTCAATGATCATTTATAAGGTGCCTAGAGCCTCACTTCTAAAACTGTGGGGTTGTATAACAGAATGTTGAAAAATAAAGTTGGCACCAGTGAAAAGAATTCTTTATTTATTTATCTATTCATTTATTTTTTTATATATTTTTAATTTTTTTGGCTTTTGGGTCACACCGCGATGCTCAGGGTTACTCCGGCTCTTTCTTTGCTCAGAAATTACTCCCTGGTGGTGCTCAGGGGGACCATATGGGATACGGGTGATTAAATCGGTTCGGCAGTGTGCAAGGCAAATGCCCCTACCGCTGTGCTATTGCTCGGGCCCCAAGTGAAAGAATTAACACTGAAGGATAAAAAAATTATTGAAAACCAAACATGTAATGAATCTGAGGTGCTGGGGCACTTCTCACCAGTGTGCAGTGCTAAACAAAAAGGGGTTGCGGTAGAAAAACATTCAGTTCCTGTTCTAGAGTGACTGCTGACTCTACATTATTTTCCTTTAATTATGTGTTCACATGTGAAAAAAATCATACTTTGCTGGCTTCAATTACCTCAAATGAAAGGTTTAGGTAATAATTTCCTAATAATATATTAAGATACAGAGCCTTTTAAGATACCATATATTTTTTTATCTCCCAAATTCTTCTATAGTTTTTTTTTCTCTTCCAAAGTATAGAGTTCTCTTTTCTCATTCCTCCCTCTCCCATCTCTCAAGGAACAATAGTTGTAGACATTATCTTGTTGACTATACTTGTCATCTTATTTATTTTTTAGCCAGAGCATACTTGCATGTAAGTCTGGGAAAAAGGAACAGGGGTGACTGAAGAGTTAAAGAAGTTGTGTGAGCATTTAGGGAACCCCTGCTTTTGTTCTTATTCTTTTCTCCATGTGCTGGAGGAGTGGCCTCCCTGAAGGTCTTCATGTTCTTTATTCCAAGTTTTCTATATTTCTGGCTGTTGAAAATTCCAGTTTTTAACTCTTGTTCATTGAGGTTTGTCAGCATTATTACCATGATGTTTTTATTCTGTTCATATTCCTAAATCTTCTTTACTTCAGGACTTACTACTCTCAGGTAGTTATTCTCTTTCTTCCTTCCACCAACTGTTGAGATTTTTAAGAGGAGACTTTATGATATTTTCTCACCAACCTGGTTCTGATTTGTACCTTTTTATTTTCTTAAAAGGATGCCGAGGCTTATACTTTTTTAAAAGGTGTTTGATGTTCTATTCTCACCTTTTCTATTTGAGTTCTTCTCTTACCAGGAGTTAGGAGTTAGAGTAGTAAGAAAATGATTTCTGAAGAGGAATAAAATATATAACTTTATGCTGAACCTTTTTTGTCCTATACCTGGTACTAAGGTACTATCTCTTTCCTTAGAGGGATGGGGTTTTTTGGGAGGCGATGTTTGGGGAAAGTGCTAGAGGGGTATCTTTACAAAAGTTGTAGCTTTTATTTTCCCTGTTGTTTTGAAATAATTAGCATGAAGATTTGTTTTTTTTATTCAAACCACAAATTAGAATTTAGAGATGAGAAATTGATTGCATTGTGATTTCTTTTGCTTCTCTACTTTTTTTTTTTCATTCTCCTTGCAGAAAGGGAGAATGAAAAAAATTCTCCCTTACTTTCCTTTGGTCCACTGATTTTCCTTTGTGGCTACAGACAAGAAGACTCCTGTACCAGTCAGCGTAATCCAGGGAGCAAGTCCAATCTGAGTACCATGGAAGATGATTTTTTA
Organism: Cryptotis parvus; assembly: GCA_021461705.1. NCBI lineage: Eukaryota > Metazoa > Chordata > Mammalia > Eulipotyphla > Soricidae > Cryptotis > Cryptotis parvus. The sequence continues at coordinate 6,306 of JAJIBD010029294.1, forward strand.
TTGTAGGAGAAAGATCTTGCATAACCCAACCAGAAGCTAAGAATGAAGATTCACCAGTACCTCTGAGATACTAGCTTGTATGACCCTAGGAATTCATGAAGACCTATGCCAATTGCTAGAGTAGAATCATAAAGACTACATCTGGGGGGCTGGAGGGCGATAGACTGTGGGTAGGGCGTTTGCCTTGCAGGCTGCTAACCTGGGTTCCATCCCCGGCATCCCATATGCTCCCTAAAGCACTGCCAGGAGTAATTCTGGCGAAGAGCCAGGAGTAACCCCTGAGCATCGCTGGGTGTGACCCAAAAAAGAAAAAGAAAAATAAAAGATTTAAAAAAAAGACTGCATCTGGTTGAGAGGTCTGCTAGAAGGTTATTGTTTCTATGTTTGATGATGATTTGGGTTTTAATAGTGTTAGCATTTGGAGTAAAAATCGAAGGCAGAGTGTAAAATAGAACAAGCTATAGTATCTACTGCTACCTACTGTAGATGTCTGGTGATATAATATCAAAGACATCAAGGTCTGTGTTTCTTTTTAACTATGGTGGCCTTCAGAGAGTGAGCCTGATGCTTCACTTGTGCTGTCCAAATCCACAATGATTTCTCCTAGGACTTTTTTTTTTTAACTGAAGACCATACCCAGGAAGAAGACTATAAAATAAAACAGTTCCAGATTAGCCAAGCTGGCTGCTCTTGCCACTGGTATCCATTTATACTACTTTAAACTATATGCCTAGCAGCAGATTGTGATTACACATAAAAAGGATGTATTTCTTTTATGTAGTTAAAATAGATAGCATTTTTATCCTTTCTCCCAAGAAGATATAAAGTCCGTGATTCTTTCCTTTATATTTTGGTGCTGTTTATTTCTTTTTTATAGCTGTGTCACACTGACTTTTTGATTTCTTTTGAGTGAAATATTTATATAATTATTTAATGACTATTGCATTATATTTAAGAATGGGTTCAAGAAGAGGAGAAAATGAATAAAGTATTGAATTACATGAGTCTATCTAGATATATGAATGCACAAACAGATTAACGGGGGAAGTGAAAAAATGTCAGAACTGTTTTATTTTTTGTTTCAGGTCACACCAACAATGCTCATAGGTTTCTCCTTGCTTTGCACTCATGGACTACTGCTAAGGGCTTGGGGGTTCATATGGGATGCTGGTGATCAAATCTAGTTTGGGTGCATGTGAAACAAGTGCCCTTCTCCCCTGTGCTATATCTTTGGACCCAGTCACAATTATTTTAGTGTGAACTTTTGTATCCGCATTATAGTTTGGTGTTATAATTGTTTTAGTATCTATCCCCTGTTTTCTTTGTCTTCAAGAGCCCTTGACTTAATAGTTCCTTTTTTATATAACTCTATTTAAACCCTGTTTAAATAAAAGGGTTCCTATACAGTTTTTTCAATTACTCAGCACCAATCCACCACCAATATGCCCTTACCACCACCAAATTCCTAGTTCCCCCAACCCCAAGCCTGTCCTTTAGCAGGCAGTAAATGGTTATATATATATATATATTGTTTATTACAACATATATCTCATAGTGATGTTGCTAAAGGTATGATCTTTACTGAGCATTTATATACAAGTTATGTGTATGATGTACAACTCAGTGTATCAGTATTGTAGGGACCTTGCACTCCAGAAATTCAAAGTCTTTAATGAGTTGATAAAGTTGGAGTTAGATTTTTAAGTGAGTGGAGGCTTTTGGGTATAGGGTGTGTCTGCCCGGACCTTCACAAGCTACGTGGGGTAGAGGAGGTAGCCCTACCTCAGGTCCTGCAAGCCTAGGGATTTCAGTCAGAAAACTTGCATACCTGAGTTTTTTCGACAGATTAATTTCTGGGAGCAGCTTGTCTGAGTCTGGCCTTGAACATGGTGGATTTATTATGGAGTATTTTGGCTGCTAGGGCTGTGTTTGAACAGGCCAGGCCCAAACCTGTCCCCCTCTGAGGTGCCCTAGTTGAGTCAACCTGGAAGACCAGGAGCATCTCTACCATTGTTGATCTCTCTCAAGATTTATATGAGTCTCTGGATCTTGACTAGTGGATGTGATTATTTGGTGCCTAAGGTGGTTTCTGGACATGCTTACCAGAAAATCTGGAAGTCAGAAGATGGGAGGAGGCAGCACTTCCCAAGAGTCCCTTAAATCCTGAGTATTTCAGTCCACGAAACCTGCATACCTAGTATTTCAGCTGATTAATTTCTGGTAGAGACTCTTCTGAGCAGTGGAGTTTGACTGCACTTTTAACATGTTTTAACACTCGTTTTAACATGGTGGGGATTGTGGAGTGTGGAGTTTTCAGCTGCTAGGGCTCTGGTTGGTAGTTTCTTGACTGGTAAGTTGAACCAAAATTCAGGGCCAGATATATTGTGAAACTAATAGTTCTGTTTCTTTTGAATTATATTAGTATTAATTATTTCTTATAAGAAAATATGACTCCACAGGGATATGTAGGGAGTTTTCTATGGAGAATCACCCAAACTTTCTTGGGGAGAAAGAAATACAAACATTTGTTCATCTGTTTAGGTTTGAGGTGATTAAAATCCCTTAAATCTGATGGAAATGACCTCTTCTTTAAAACAAGCACCTTTTAGCAAGATGCTTCATTGCTAGAAACATGATGATTGAGAATGATGATGGGTTCTCTTTAGCAATAAAAGAGCTCATAGGGGGCGGAGGCGATAGTCCAGCGGGTAGGGCATTTGCCTTGCGCGCAGCCGACCTAAGGTTTGATCCCGGCATCCCATATGGTCCCCGAGCACCGCCAGGAGTAATTCCTGAGTGCAGAGCCAGGATAATCCATGAGCATCACGGGTGTGACCTCCCCACCCAAAAAAAAAAGAGCTCATACATTTTTAAGAGTACCTTAACAAGAAGAAAGACTCTCTGGGAGAATGGTTTCCCTATAGTCAATGAAATAAGGGTGTAATGTGGTGGGCAGTGGGCAGCAGCTTTGCACTTCTTTTATCATCAAGTAAAGGGATCGTTTATTTTGCATTTTCACTCTAGAAACAAAATGGTTTGGAACAGCCACTCCCAGACTGAACAGAACTTCCACTGCTCTTCAAGTTTAGAATTACTTTTAGTTTGGCTGAGTGAACCTTATGTTCTCCAATGCTATATTAGCAATATTCCATTATTTCATGTTCCTTTTGTTCTTTGGATTTTTGGATCATACCTAGCGATGCTCAGGGTTTACTCCTAGCTCCTTACTCAAGAATTACACCTGGAGCTCGGGATACCATATGGGATGCAGGGGATTGAACCTAGGTCACCTGTGTGCAAGACAAACTCCCTACCGGCTGTAATATTGCTCCAGTCCCCATGTTCTTTTATTGTTTCTTCTATGTTGGTTATGGCTGTGGCCCCAGCAAACTCTGGTAGCAGGGGTCAGGGATCCCTTCTGCCCCAGGGGATCTGTGGCCAACAGATGGAGAAAGACACAGGAATCCAGCAAAGTTTCAAAGGCTTTACTTCCACAGGTTCTGGCATACAATTCCGTAAAAAGGAAAGAAGCTGCGGACTTAGTTTTCTAGTGGGCCCCCAACTAGGTGTGAGTTTAGAATCCTAGACCAAGATGGCTACACCAGGTGTTGGGCCCAGAGAGGAGAACAGAGAGCAAGAGGAGAGAAGGCAGAGACAACGGAAAAAGGAGCAAAGAAAGCCAAAATGGCAAAAAAAGCCCCTTCTCCTTTCTCCTAGTTTATTATATAGACAGAAGTCCACCAAATCTTTCAGCCCAGCCCACCATCATGGCCTGGACTATCTAAAGTAAATCAGCAATAAAGCCCTTTTTAAATGTATATCTTCAGGTGGGCCATATGGCTCAAGATTCACAAAAGCCAGAGCTGAGTTCCTGAGGTAAAATAATCCTACTTGAGAGTGGGAGAGAGGGGCTGTATCTAAACCAAGACACAGTTCAGAATGTAATTTTTATTTTTAAATAATATTTTATTTATTTTATTTGCTTTTTTAATATTTTTTATTTTTATTATACCACGCGTCGAGAATATACAATTCTGAGGTGTTCATAATTGGTTCTTGGTAATACAGTATTCCAGCACCCGTCATCCATCAGTGCCCCCATTTCCATCACCAATGTACCCCTCACACTCCCTCCCCCAGCCCGCCTTAATAGTAAGTACCCCAGTTTCACCTCTCTTTCTCTCTCTATCTCTCTCTCTGTCTCTGCATCTCTCTCCCTCTTATTTTTACATTGTGGCTAATACTGCAGATATTTAGAGTTTATCACTTAGAGTCTCTCTTTGTGTATATTCAGTGGTGAGTTTTAATCTACCATTACCATTCCCATATTTATTTAAAACACTGGAATCTATTTATATCCTATTAATGAATGCAGTCATTCTATATCTGTCCTTTCCTTCAAGTAATTACCTCAGCATGATAGACTCCATGTCCATCCATTTGCAGGTAAATTCATAATTCATCCTTTCTGACAGCCGCATATTATTCCATAGTGTAGATGGACCGCAGTTTCTTTAGCCAGTTCTCTGTTCGGGCATTTAGGTTGTTTTCAGATTCTAGCTATAGTGAATAGCGCAGAGATGAATATAGAAGTACAGATAGTGTTTCTGCTATTGTTTTGAGTCTCTAGGGTATATTCCCAGGAGTGCTATTGCTGGATCAAACTGGAGCTCAATATCTAGCTTTCGGAGGAGTACCCATATTGTTTTCCAAAGGGGCTGGACCGATTACGGCACTCCCCACCAGCAGTGGATGATCCTTTTCCACACATCCACGATAGCACCGGTTGTTCTTGCTGTTTTGGATGTGTGCCAGTCTCTGTGGGGTGAGATGGTACCTCATTGTTGTTTTGATTTGCATCTCCCTGATTAAGATGAAGCACTTTTTCATATGCCTTTTAGCCATTCAAATTTCTTCTGGGTGGAAGCTTCTGTTCATTTCTTCTCCCCA
>JAJIBD010029299.1:0-27684 GCA_021461705.1 Cryptotis parvus
GCTCAGTGGTGTGAGCTCTAAGTCTCGGGGGTAACAAGCTGGGAAATCAGGAGAACAGGAACTTCGGCGCAATGGACAGACAGGCACTGACACAAGGGAGGTCAAATGCTGCTGCTGCCAAGTTCTGAGGGCAAAGCTTTTCTTTTTTGTTCAACAAATGCACAGACACCAGATTACACCAGTTATTTTTTAGCAAAGGAGACATTTTTAACAACAAAAGGAGCTTATCGTGTCTACCACATATGACCACCTTTTGCCTGCTTGCCTACACCTGTTTTTCAGACATGTTTTTGATGTCTTTTTGTTTTAACTACTTTCATATTTGCCTTAAGTAAGATACATATTTTTTTTAATTTTGATATTCATAGAATTACTTACTAGCTCTATGCACATATTATAGATTAACTCAACCTACTCCTAAATAGAAACTTCTATGCGATTTTATTATTGTAAGATTATTAAGATTTTTGTACTAGAAAGTGTTAACTTTAATAAGCCCCCAATTATTTTTCACACAGGAGGTTTAGGAGGCTAATCACTGCATTCCCGTCAACAGGGTAGCCAGTCACCTCGACCCATAGGTCAAGAATTCTCCCCTTCCCGCAATGATGGGGAAGCAAGGCCTGAAGGCCACGGGCCTTCCTTATCAAGGACCTGAGACCAGCTCAGGCCTTGGCAGCCAGAGCTGCCGCCGGGCTGGCATTTTTACTATCTTTGTTTTATGCTATAATTGTGTATAATGAAACTACGGTTGCTGCAGGTTTTTCTCTTTGATCAGTTTCTTCATTACTAAGAGTCTAAGTTTCAGCATAAACAAGCGCTCTAATTGGGCACACCAAGCATTCTTAGAAACATCCAAAGGAATTCTACGGGGGCTTTGTTGGCGACAGTCCCTTTTAGGGGAAGCACCGTCTGGTAACTCCTCCCTTTTTGGGAGTAACCGAAGCCATCCCATGGCCCAGTGAGCACTTTCATACTACGCGAGCGGTGCCACGGGAGCCGTGGCAATTTCCCACCCACCCCAATCCCCATATCTGCTCCCTCAGCTGGCACTAATTATATTGACTGTTAAAGCACATACATGGCAATGTTATTGATAAAATCATTTTCTTCTCTCGTTGGTTATGGGAGAATCTAGCCAAATTCTGTTCTTGAATTTACTTTCTGAATTTGTAGAATGTGGTTGGTTTCTACTAGCTTGATATACTACACAGCTGCAAAGCAGCGTGTGCCACAGGGAAAGTCAGATGGCAGCTCTGCCCCATGTGTCTGATTCTCTACATCATGGCCCACAGTCCAGAGGCCGTTAATGGCGGGTCCACTAGGCCTCCCGGACCAGACAGAGGCAGTGAAAGGTAATTCAACTCCATCTCCATGGAAGCCCAGTGACTTTCACCTCTGAGACCCAGCATACCTCGGCTTGAAATCAGCTGCTCTGTTGTGTAGGGCTCTGATGAGCGGGCTACCAGTAACATAATTTAAGACTCATAATTTATAAAAGATTTATCTTGGAAGGTTGCTGCTGTATTCTGTTTAATTCTTTTTCATCATCCATAGATATGACTATATCTATGGACATAGTAATATATATGATTTTTGTTATTGTTCTTTGGGTTTCTAAGATGTACTCAGTAGGCCTGGGAGCAATACTTTGGATAGTTGGACATAATGAGTTGTTCAAAGGACTCAACAATGTTCTTCTGCCCTGGAACCTGCAATGTTTTATTAATTAATTATTTTTTGGGCACACCCAACAATGCTCAGGCTCTTAGCTCTGCTCTCAGGAATCACTCCTGGTGGTGCTGAGGGTACTATATGGGACCCTGAATTGAACCTACGTGGGCCAATGTGGAAGGCAAGTGCCCTACCTACTGTACTATCTGTCGAGCTGCCAAGGGCCTACTGTATTTTTAGATCATCAGGACCACCTAGCAATGCTCAGAGGTCCTTGAGGCCACTTAGAGTGATTCTTAGGAAGCTACATAGTAATGGGTAATGAACCTGGGTCTTCCAGATACTTGAAAGTTAAGTGATGTTCTAATCCCTGTGCTATCTTCTCTGTCTCTGATTTTTGTATCTCTGTATTTATCATCCATCCATCCATCCATCCATCCATCCATCCATCCATCCATCCATCCATCCATCCATCCATCCATCCATCCATCCATCCATCCATCCATCCATCCATCCATCCATCCATCCATTTATTTGGGGTGGTAGTGCTAAGCATCTAGTCCTGGCTCTGTTCTCACTCATCATGGTACTTGTGGGACCACATGTGATGTTAGGGATTAAACCAGAATTGGCCATATGCAAGGCATATCCTTTTAACTGCTGTATCATCTCTGGTTTTTATTCTTATCATTCTTTAGTTGTCATTTTGTTAATGTGGTCTAGTACATTTATTGATTTTTCTGATAATGCATTATACTCTCACCAGTTTAATTTGCATACCTAAAATTTCCCAACTGTTGTGCTCAGGAGGCCATATGGGATGCTGGGGATTGAACCTGAATCGAGTAAGAGCAAAAAGTACCCTGCCTGGTGTACTATCTTTCTGACCCTGAATTAACACCTTAATATTATTATATAATGAGCTTGTTTATCTTTATTCTCATTTTTCATTTATTTTGTGTGATTAATAATAGCCATGTATGATTTCTTTTGGTTTCTACTTTCATGAATTATCTTTTACATTCTTTCACTTTGAGCCCCTGTTTTGTTCTTTTTTTTTTTCTTTTTGTAAAATATATTTTATTATACCACCATTAGATATACAATTACAAGATGTTCATGTTTGAGTTTTGGTTCTACAGTGTTCCAACACTCATCCCTCCACCTCTGCCCATCTCCCATTACCAATGTCCTCACCTCTCTCCCCCCCATCCCCAAGCATGCTTCCATGGCACGCTTTCTTTACTCTCCTCTCTCTCTCTCTCTCTCTCTCTCTCTTCCCTTTCTTACACATTGTAGATTGTAATATGTTCTAGAACATGATTAATTTCACTAGTTTGATGTACCGGTCCGGACCACAAAAATGGTGGCGATTATAGTGAGCCATCTCATCTGGCTGCTTCTGAGGCCCTACAGAGGTGATGAGCCCACTCCCAAAATCCATCTTGCCTCCAGGGAACTTCAAGGTCAGCTGAACTATGAGGTCAGCTGAGAGCTGCCGGATGGCAACTCTCCCCCCTGTATCTGAGTCTCTTCATCATGGCTGAGAGCCTTTGTGGCAGTTCATGGGTGGGGGCCTCTGGGACAGGTCAGAGAGGGAAGGGGTACCCCAGCTCCATCTCCAGGAATGCCTGGTGACTTCTGCCTCTGAGCCCCTACCTGGGCCCTCGGAACTCAGCTGCTCTGAGCTGGTCTTGAGATCAGCATCTCTCTTGTGTGGGTTCAGATGAACTGTGGGGTCCATACCGTGTTAATGGCGGCTCTTATGGTGAGTGAGTCTCATCTGGCTGCTTCCGAGGCCCTACAGAAGTGATGGGCCCACTCCCAAAACCCATCTTGCCTCCTGGGAGCCTCATGGTCAGCTGAGCTAGGGGAGAGTGGGATGGCAGCTCTCCCGTGTGTCTGAGTCTCTCATCTTTCTATTTCTGTTTTTGTCTCTGTATTTCTCTTTCTCTTCTCCTACACCTTTGTGACTTGCCTTTACGGTTTATGATGCAATTGTCTATGTATATTCAGTAGTGAGTTCTAGTGTGACATTATAGTTCCTCATTCCCCACCAACCTCCCCAGTTTGTTACAACTACAATGATCATTATGGTGTTTAGATGTGAAAGTTCCTGGGAAGGACCTGGTCCTAGTCTACTTTGTTATCTAAGCCTCTTACGTGGCTGTGTACTGTCACAACTAGCGTCCTGGTCTGCCCCTTGTCTGGTTCATCTGGTTGTGCAGCCTGCAACCTGTAGCCCCTGCCCACTGGCATGGAGAGGGAGGAGCCCAAATCCCTGCTCCAATTCCAGCCAGTGTGTCTTCCCCCTACACATGACTACTTTACCCTAGGAGCTACGTTGGTCTCGGCCAGGACTAGCCGATTCCTCAGAGGCTCTATGGGCTGTTCCACATGGGCCGGGCAGTGAAGCAGTGTGTCTGGTCTGTCCCTTGTCCAGTTCATCTCTATTGTTACTGTTTTGGCATATCGAATACACCACAGGTAGCTTGCCAGGCTCTGCCATGGCTTTGGGCTCATCATTGGGGTCCCAGTCTTTTCCTATGTCAGATCATCCACCATCCAGGGCCCACAGGACAGGGCCCTAGGGGTGTAGACAAGCCTATTTCCTGTCTGCCACCCTGCCAACACAGCTTGGCACTGCAGCCACACCTGTAAATAACTTGAGGGTGCAGGTGGCCCTGTGTATGCCCAAGAACTGACAACTGGATAAAGAAACTTTGGTACATCTACATAATGGAATATATGCAGCTGTTAGGAAAAATGAAGTTATGAAATTTGCCTATAAATGGATGGACATGGAAAGCTTCATGTTGAGTGAAATTAGTCAGAAGGAAAGAGAGAGATATAGAATGACTGCATTTATTTGCATGACATATATATGCATGACATATATATTTTAGTATCATAATATGTGTGTATATATATGTATATATAATATGTATATACACACACACACACATATTATGATACTAAAATCCAATGTCTGGCAAACGTGGATCAGACCTTCCAAAAGTGGAAATTACCACAAATGTGTGGGAGTCAGAGGTTAGGTAAGACAGAGAAGGGAATGTGTGCGAATAAATGTCGAAAGGGCTAATGCCAACCTAGAACTGAGCATTAAATACAGGCAAAAAGATGCACATGATGGCCTCTAAGTGTATGTATTGCAACCCACAATATGTAAGAGAAGGAAAAGAGAGAGGGAGAGAGGAAAGAAATAAAGAACCTGCCATGGAGGCAGGCTATGGGAGGGGGAGGGAATTGGGGGACAGTGGTGGTGGGAAATGGGCACTGGTGGAGGGCGGGTGCTGGAACACTATGTGACCGAAACTTCCAAACACGAACAATGTTGTAATTGTATATTCCACGGTGGTATAATAAAATATTAAAAAAAATTAAAAAATAAAGCTGAAGTGATTCTATTTTTTGCCGCATATAATTTGATTTTGTTTGATCCATCCAGCTCTTTTTATGCTTTTTGTTTGGCTAATTCAGCCCACTTACATTTATATTGATTACTCATATGTAAGCACAATGAATACCTTATTCCTTTGCTGTTTTGAAGTTTCATTTTTACATTGGTTCTCTATTCCTTTCTGAGTTGGTGATTTTTTCTGGTGGCATTTTCTGATTCTTCTATCTCTTTCGGTGAATCTACTATATGTTTACAATTTGTGTTACTAAAATATGATAGCACAAAGGGCTATCATAATGAAAAGTTGTACTATTTCATGCTCTCCTGTTATATTTTTGATGTCACAATCTGTCTATTTTTACAATAAAATAATTTTATTAAAAGCTTATAGTAGTTATGACTATTTAAAATCTTTTGAAATTAAATTTCATGATGCACAGTTACTAAGTTGTTCAAGATTGAGTTTCAGTCATTTGGTGTTCCAACACCAATTCCTTCACTAGTGCTGCACATTTCCTGCCACTATGTTCCCAGTTTCCCTATCTCTGGCCCTACCCTTGAGGCCTGCCACTGTGGACATACTTCTCTCTCTCTCTCCTCTCTCATTTTATTTTTAGACACTGTGGTTTGCAGTACTGCTACTGAAAGGGTACCATCCATATCACTTTATCTCCTTTTTTCAGCATTCAGTTTTTGTCTAGAGTGATCATTTCCAATTATTGTCATAGTGGTCCATTTTTTCTGTACTAACTGTGCTCCCTGTCCACCTTTATGGCAAGCTTCTAAACCTTTGTATATAGCTTAATATGAACACACCACTGCATTAGAGAAGTATAGTTTCCATAATTAAAGGTATAGTGTTCCAGCACTGTGTGGCTGAAACCCAAACATGAACATTTTTGTAATTGTCAAAAAAAAATAAATTAAAAAAAATAAAACAACTGATGAATGAAAAAAGTATAAAAAAAAAAAAACAAAATTAAAAGTATAGAATGTAGCATATTTTCAGATGCTTCACTCTAGCCTCTTTTAATTTTGGTTTAAACAATTCCTTGTAGCATTTTTTATTCCAAGCCATGTCTTTTTGGTGTTGAACTTCCTTAAATTTTGTCTGGGAAAGTCATTATTTCTCTTTCATATTTAAAGATGATTTTGACAGATAGAGCATACTTGACTGGCTTTTTTATCTATTTATTTTTAAATTTTTTGTATATGTCATTTCATTCTTTCCTGCACTGATAAAATTTGGGCTCTGAAGTCCACTGATAGCCCAAAGAAGTTTTCTTTGTATTAAAATTCTTTTTCTTCTATATTCTTTTATGACTCTCTTTATCTTTTGATCTTTTATTTTTGGTCCAGCTCACTTTAATGTATGTTGAAGCAGGTTATTTAGTCTGAGATGATGGGACAATTATTTTCAGCTTGAGAACTTAGTCATCAATATCTCTTCTCAGATCTGAAAATCTCATGGGCATTATTTCTTTGAGTAGGCTCCTCCTACATCCTCCCATTTTTAGAAGTTTCAGTGATAATATTTTCGCTTTCATTGGTGTACCGTAGATCACATCAACTTTGTTCATTCTTTTATATTCTTTTTGCTCTTGTCATCTTAGTTATTTCAAAGTTCCCATCCCTCTAGATAACTATTTACATCTTCCATTTAGTTGACTCCCTAATGTATTTTTCATTTACTTAGTGAATGATTTAACTTCAATTCTGTTAGTTTCTTCTTAAATGATTTCTATTTTTTCTTTCACTTTTTTGAAATTGTTTTCCCTGTGTTCTTTGAATTGTGTTTCTGTTTTCTATTAGCTGATCAAATATCCTGAAGGCAGATTTTTTAAATAAATCTATAATGACAGAGCCCGACCTTCTTTCTCTTCCCTTTCTTCGTTCCTTCCTTCGTTCCTTCGTTTCTTCCTTCATTCATTCATTTGTTCCTTCCTTCTTTCCTTCCTTCCTTCTTCCTTCCTTCCTGCCTTCCTTTCTGCCTTCCTTCCTGCCTTTCTTTTTTTATTTCTTAATAATAACTAGAGCCAATGACTAACAGATTTACTTGAGTCTTTGTTGTAATAAATTATAATTATTTTTATTATAATAAACTATAGGATGTAAAAGTTGGGAAATATTCTATTCTGTTCACCCATATTGTAATGTGGTGAGTATTATTTATGTTACTGTGTTAGGCAGTGTGTGTAAGGTAAAAGAAGGAACTTGATAATAACAGCAAGTGAACTTTAGAACAACCAGGGAGGAGGAGAAACAGAAATAGGTGGGAAAGTGGGCATTCATGTATAGGAGTTTTTCTATATCCTTCTTTTCTTGATTTTTAACCAAGTGCTTTGCATTGAAAATGAGTGGATAATTCCAATAGCTTATGAACCCATACAGTATTATGGATTCATATTCCTGATTAAAAATTATTCAGCTATTTTTAAATACTTTTTAAGCTTAACTATAAATTTCATGTCTTAGTATTTAGCTAATGGAAGATTATGGTTATATTTCGATAATAGTGTCTTTCCTTGTTCTTCATATTCCTTGGAATGTTGCGTTGCTACTTTCTTATTTAATGTTGAAGACACCTCACCTCTTTTCTCAGGCAGGAGATACTGTTTTCAAGTATTACTTGTATCTCATACTTTTCTAAGTTTGTGTATATATATTTCTGTATTTTCTCATTTTAGTGAAGAAATTCTCCTCCTTCACCCTCACCACACCCCCTGTTTGGTAGAGAGTGCGATTTGAGGTGGTATTCTAGGATGTTGTGCCCCTCCAGTGATTCTTGGCCACCTGGGAGGTTATCCTCAGGAAATTTGTCATACATGTATTGGGCCAGGGTCAGCTACATCCAAGTGACATATATAAACTATTTCTGTGGACCAGTTTTATTTTTAAACTCTGATTCTTATAGCTCACTGGTTTTGGAAACAATTTTTATTTTCCAGAAGATGGCTACATAACTATAATGCAAGATTACGGATTCTCCCAACTCTATAGATATTGGCCAGTTCCCTGAGGGGATTGTTTATTGGAGCTTGCATTTTTTTGGCACTTGGGAACTCAGAATTTGCCTCTACAGTGAGCAGGGGTATATTAATTTATAACTTGGTGCTTTGGGAGTACCCATTGGGTAGGTGGGGAGATGAGGTTCTACTAGTTGTCTTGTGGCTGAATTCCGCTCTAAATTTGCAGTGATGTGTTCTTTTACTACTTGTTGACAGTTTGTATGCTGCCTTGGGAGAGAGGCAATGCTGGAAAAATACTGCCCTATGTCTCCAATCTATCCCAATTCACATTTATTCCTTCCAGAGGAGCGATGGTTTCTTTCTTGGATAGGTGAACTTCTAACAAAGATTCTTTCCTTTCTGGGTCTGGTTTTCCTCAGCCATGCCAAGAGAAACTGTGGTCAGTTTTTAAGCCCCTGCTCATATTTCAGCTATTTGAATGCTGCCTGAATACTTTGGTGTATAGTGCTAGTGCTTTTGTTCACGGAGGGATGAAAAATTATTCGTTAGAGAAGAACTAGGGTGATGCTGGTGTTGAAACAAGAACACTGATGTTAAAGATTTTATTTTATTTTAAATTTTTTATTATACCACTGTGAGACATACAATTACAAAGGTGTTCATAATTGGTTCTTGGTAATACAGTATTCCAACACCCATCCCTCCACCAGTGCCCCATTCCCACCACCAATGTACCCACCCCCCCCCCCCACACCCCCCAGGCTGCCTCAGCAGCAGGAAAAGGTAACCCCTTTTTCCTCTCTTTCTCTCTCTGTCACTCTTCTCTGTCTATGCATCTCTCTCTCTTTTTACACTTGTGGTTAGCCATGCAGATATTTAGGGTTTATCATTTATTTTTTTATTTTTTTCTTATTTTTTTTATTATATCACAGTGAAACATACAATTACAAAGGTGTTCATAATTAGTTCTTGGTAATACAGTATTCCAGCACCCATCCCTCCACCAATGCCCCATTCCCACCATCAGTTGTACCCACACCGCCCCCCACCCCCACGCTGCCTCAATAGAAGGTACCCCCTTTTCCTCTCTTCTTTTCTCTCTCTCTCTCTCTCTGTTTCTGCATCTCTCTCTCTTCTTTTTACACATTGTGGCTAGCCCTGCAGATATTTAGGGCTATCATTTATGTCTCTTTGTATATATTCAATGGTGAGCTCTAGTTTGACATTACCATTTCCCACACTTAGTAAAACTGTTATATATTTAAATCCAATTAATGAATGGGGACATTCTACATCTGTCCTTTTCCTTCTGACTAATTTCACTCAGCATGATAGTCTCCATGTCCATCCATTTGCAGATAAATTTCATAATTTCATCTTTTCTGACAGCCGCATAGTATTCCATAGTGTAGATGAACCACAGTTTCTTTAGCCAGTCCTCTGTTCTCGGGCATTTAGGTTGTTTCCAGATTCTAGCTATAGTGAATAGCGCAGAGATGAATAAAGAAGTACAGATAGTGTTTCTGCTATGTGTTTTTCGGTCTCTCGGGTAAATTCCCAGGAGTGCTATTGCTGGATCGAAATGGGAGCTCAATATCTAGTTTTTCGGAGGGAATGCCCATATTGTTTTCCAAAAGGGCTGGACCAGTCGGCACTCCCGCCAACAGTGGATCAGAGTCCCTTTTTCCCCCCACATCCACACCAGCACCGGTTGTTCTTGCTGTTTTGGATGTGTGCCAGTCTCTGTGGTGTGAGATGGTACCTCATTGTTGTTTTGATTTGCATCGCCCTGATGATTAAAGATGAAGAGCACTTTTTCATATGCCTTTTGGCCATTCGAATTTCTTCTTTTTGGAAACTTCTGTTCATTTCTTCTCCCCATTTTTTGATGGGGTTGGCTGTTCTTTTTCTTGTGAAGTGCTATCAGTTCCTGATATATCCTGGATATTAACCCCTTGTCAGATGGGTATTGGGTGAATATCCTTTCCCACTCTGTGGATTTTCTTTGTATCTTGGTCACTGTTTCTTTTGAGGTGCAGAAGCTTTTCAATTTTATATAATCCCATTTGTTTATCTTTGTTTCCATTTGCCTGGTCAGTGGTGTGTCATCTTTAAAGATACTTTTCGCTTCGATGTCGTGAGAGCGCTTCTCCTATGTTTTCTTCGATGTACCTTATAGATTCATGTCTGATGTTGAGATCTAGAATCCATTTTGATCAGACTTTTATGCATGGCGTTAGAAGGAGGTCTAAGTTCATTTTTTTTACATGAAGCTGCCCAGTTTTCCCAGCACCATTTGTTGAAGAGGCTTTCTTTGCTCCACTTAATATCTTTTGCTCCTTTATCGAAGATTAAGTGGTTGTATATTTGAAAATGCATTTCAGGATATTCAGTTCTATTCCATAGGTCTACGGGTCTGTCTCTCATACCAAAACCACACTGTCTTAATTACAACTGCTCTGTAGTAGAGCTTGAGGTTGGGGAAAGTGATACCTCCCATCTTCTTTTTTCCCAAGGATTGCTTTAGTTATTCGTGGGGGTTTATTATTCCATAGAAATTTCAGGAATGTTTGTTCAATTTCTTTAAAGAACATCATGGGTATCTTTATAGGGACTGCTTTGAATATATATAAAACTCTAGGGAATATTACCTTTTTGATAATGTTAATCCTTCCAATCCATGAGCAGAGAATGTGTCTCCATTTCCTCAGGTCCTCTTTTATTTCCTGAAGTAATGTTTTGTGTTTTATTTATAGAGATCCTTTTACATTCTTTTTTCAAATTGATTCCTAGGTATTTGATTTTCTGCCGCGCAATTGTGAATGGGATAGTTTCTTTAATGTCCTTTTCTTCTCTTTCGCTGTTTGCTTATAGGAAGGCCATTGACTTTTGGGTACTGATTTTGTACCCTGCCACTCTACTATAGGAATGTATTATTTCTAGTAGCCTCTTGGTAGAGAGTTTTGGTTTTCCAGGTATAATATCATGTCATCTCTGCGAATAGTGACACCTTGGCTTCTTCCCTTCCTATCTGGATGCTCTTATTGTGTTTTTCTTCCCTGATTGCTATGGCAAGTACTTCCAGTACTATATTGAATAGAAGTGGCGAGAGTGGGCAGCCTTATCCCAATTTGATTACCGATTTCATCTCCAAGATGGTGATAGGTTTGTTGAGATATTCCAAATCTTCTTGTTGCAGCCTTGGGAGGCGATAGGAATTCAGGAATTTGTCCATTTCTTCTAGGTTCTCTTGTTTTTGTGGTGTACAGACGTTATAGTAATCTCTGAAGATCCTTTGAATTTCTGTGGTTTCTCTGTTTTGTTGTCCCCTTTTCTATTTCTTTTTCTTTTTTTTTTTGGGTCACACCTGGCAATGCTCAGGGGTTACTCCTGGCTCTCCACTGGGAATCACTCCCTGGCGGTGCTCAGGGGACCATATGGGATGCCGGGATCAACCCAGGCCGGCGGCGGCCCGGGCAGCAACGTCCTACCCGCTGGGCTTCGCTCCGGCCCCCTTTTCTATTTTTGATTCTATTTATTTGGGTTATCTCTTTTCCTTTTTCTTACAAGGCTTGCAAGTGGTTTGTCAATCTTGTTTACTTTTTCAAAAGTACCAGCTCTTGGTTTCGTTGATCTTCTGGATTGGTTTTTGACATTCCATCTCATTGATTTCTGCTCTAAGTTTTATTTCTTTCTTTCTGCCTTGGTTGGGCTCCTTTTGTTGATCACTCTCTAAGCTCTTAAGTTGTGAAGTCCGACTGTTTATGATGGCCTCTTCCTCTTTTCTGATGAATGCTGAAGAGCTATGAAATTTCCTCTTAATACTACTTTTGCTGTATCCCACAAGTTCTGGTAATTTGTGTTTTCAGTCTCATTTGTTTCCAGGAATTTTTTGGATTTCCTTTTTGATTTCTTTTTATGACTTGCTGGTTGTTCAGCAGTGAGCTCTTTAGTTTCCAGGTGCTTGCTATTATTCTTCTTGATGTTAAATATTTTAAATGTCATTTTCATAGCACTTAATATCCCATTTTGAAATCTTTTGCCCCAGTATTTTAGAAAGACCATTTCTATTTTTGTTCAACTAATTCTGCCTTTCAGAAGTCTGATGTTGACATCTTATTTGTTGCTTTTAGGTTATCTGTTTTTCTGGAATATATAAAAGTTTGTTTTTGATACTGTAGTTTCATTGTAATATTTCTGTGTTTGGTTTCCTTTTTTTTTGGCCCCCCCCCCTTTTTTTTAGTAGGGTGTTCATTTTTAATACTGAGATATTTATGTTCATTATTTCTCCTAATGTTTCTTTGCTTTTATTTCTGTTTTTAATACTCCCATTATTTGAATATTGCTAATTCTACCTTTCCCTTCTGTGTCCCTATGTTTTCATTATTTTGTCCTTTTTGATACCTTTTTGGAGAATTTCCTTAACCTAGTCTACAATTTTATTTAAAGTATACAGCTTTTATTTTCCCAAACAGCTATTCTTTAAATTTTAATATTTTTCTTTGTATAGTATTTCCATTTAGACTTAAAAAATTCTTGTCCTTACTCCATTTTATTCCCTCATTTTCTTCTAAAATATACATTCTGTGATTAATTTTAAATCTTGATTTGTCTATCCTAGATAATGCTTTTTTATATGTGTTTCCTGCTTTTTCTCACTTAAAAAATTGATTTTTTCGGATTGGATTGGTAGTACAGCAGTAAGGTGTTTGTTTTGCATGCAGCCTGCCCTGGTTCGATTCTGGAATGATACATTATTCCAGAGCACTGCTAGGAGTCATTCCCTTAGCTCAGAGGCAGAAGGAAACCCTGATCATTGCCAGATGTGGGGCCCACCCAGGAAACAAAACCTAACCCCCAAGAAACAAACCAAACCTACCACAATGATCCTTTCCTTCTCAAATTTGTGTTGTTTTTTTTAAATCACAGATTTGTGATTTTTAAAATATCAAAAACAATGGGTCACCCATACCACTGGGTTTCTGTTAGAAATCACCAGAGCTATTTATGTTAGAAATATGCCTGGCTGTGCTTGGGTGGTGCTAGAGATCAAAATCAGGATCATTCACAACTCTCTACCATTTGAACTGCACTATTTCCACAGAACTATCCATTTTATATTTGGCCCCATGAGTTTTGTTCTTCCAGGGATTATAGTTATTCTTGTCCAAGTGTGATTAGGTGACCCAAAGTTAGCAAACAAGCAAGTGGTGCTAAAAGGTGTCTGGGAAGCAGGTGAGGTGCTCCAAGGTCAGGATGCCCCCCGAAACAACTTGCATAGATATCATTCATTGCTTTCTCCAGCTGCCTGAAAGAGGAAAATTTTGCCCCCAATTAACTGATGCTTTATTTAGAGGTGACTACAGGAGTATGCCACCCGCACGGCAAGCCTGGCAAGCTGCTCGTGTTGTATTTTTATATGCCAAATACCAGTAGCATTTATATTAGGTCATTCCCATGATCTAGTATAATGGTTTGAGGCTCTTTATGTTCCTGGGAGCGAGCAGATGCCTTTTGGATTCTACTAGCATGAGACAGGACATATGGAGATATTACTGGTGCCCACTCTAGCAAATAGATGATTAACTGGAAGATAGTGATAGTGATAGTGAACTGATCAAAGCCAACAACTTAACATCTGGCTTCTGTAATGCATTTGTGCTTGCTTGTTTTAACTAATGAAAAATTTGTATGATGTAGCCAAGAAGAATATGATAAGGAATATTTAAAAACTGTCTCAACTCAGATTTGGAGCAATTCAGTACGCAAAGATTCTTGCCTGGGCAGCCCCTCCAGGCTAATTAAAAGGCTCTCTCAGTTCAGCAGACAAGCTTGTTCAAGACTTCTTGGGACTGACTCCCTTGAAAAATTTTCACTCCGCAACACCAGTCAGTAACAAAGCAGCAACAAATTAGGGGCTGGGTAGGCAAGAAGCCAGGAGCCACCGGTTCTCACTGAATCCTTCTTGTTTTATTCTTTCTGTTAGGTTTAATCATGAGCATCATTTGAAGGCCTTGGAGCAAACAGCATCCTGGATTATAATTCACAGTTTAGGGGGTGGAGGGTTGAGGCTGAAGGGTTAGTCACTAGCTCTTTTCCAAACTCAGCTGAATTTGTGCACTGTACTAAGACTTTCTTCCCATGATCACAAGTAACCTTGGCAATTGCTTATGATACCTGTAATACAGAGCCAAGAAATGGTTTTTGGAAGTTGAGAGAAGGAAGAGAATAACTGAAAATTCTTCAGCCCCTTTGCTTACTGGTGATTCCAAGGCTTCCAGCTCTTAGCTCTCACACAAAACACTTTGTGGCAGGCTCTAGTCTCTAGGGGTTTCTTATCTTTTCATTAAAAAATTAATTGTTACAATCTGTGTTCCTTCCAGCAGCAATAGTTTTTTCTAGTGTTGATTTAGGTGGAGGGAGGCAGCAGCATGTCCTAGATTAACTCTTGGCAGAGACTACAGCTGTCTTGCAATTTTTTCTTCCCTTAGCCCTGCCTTCATCGGAAATTCTTCAGAGGGTCTGAAGCAAATATTTGGGAGAATATTTATGAAACCAACTTGTTTTCACCCTGGGAAAGTAAATCATACTGGCAGTTGGGGACCTCTGTTCATTCTCTTAGCAGGAGCCAAAAACTTCATTCAAGTAGTGAAATTGACAACAAAGTCACAAGCATCTTTTGTATCTCTTCCCTTTGCCACCAAAGGACATAGGCAATCTATTTAAAAATAAGGAGATTAACAAAAAGGTTATTAAAATTTTAAAGTCCATCTGCTTAATTTTCATGTGAGCCACTTTGGGAAAATAAGATATTAGTACTCTGTTTGCTGAGGATACCTGGAGAAGATGTTGGCTAAGATCACTGCGGGAAAGAACTACTTTCCACTACAGTGCGGTAGCGCTTGGATCTGCCGCAGCCTCTCTGGGTTATGAGAAAAGAAAGACATGGATGTGTGGCGGAGGAGGGAAGATGAGAAATGCGGGTGTGAACTGTGACACATGAAAGAACTACTCCCGTTTTTGTCATGTAAGCAGCAAATATTCTTATGGCTTAAGCCACTGGTGCTTATGATTTCTACTACCTACAGCCAAATAGATTCTAAATGAAATAAAATTTATTGAAAATACATTAAAGCATATTCCTCCAATCCTCATCTTGATTGAGTTACTAAATTCTCATAGGGAAAACATCAGTTAGTCTTTATATATGTACAATGTATGAATTATTACTCTTCTATATTTTCACTTCTTGGATACCCCATTGTGCAGGAGATAGCACTTTCTTTGTGGGAAAATGCTTTGGGAAAGAGTTCTAGAACTTCTATCTTAGAATGATGCAAGTCAGAATGGGGCTAAAAATAACCTTGCTTTTGTCATGTAGTGGTAGCCTATATATATATATATATATATATATATAAAAAACCATAGCTTTTGAATAATTATATCATAACCTTCCATGACCAACTTTTATAAATTGTATAGCTCCTTAAACTTTTTTCTCAGTCTGAAGTTGAATATTTGTTTCAAAGTCCTTATCATTGAACTTGCAGTTAATAATTTTGGGTCATCTGATTCATAAAACTCCACTTATCAAATTTGCGGATATTGATGTGTTGGGTGAGACTAAGAGAACTAGCAGGAAGATGGGGCTTTGAGAAATGTTGGGGCCAGAGAGATTGAGCAGGCTTTAGAGCTCATGCCCTTCATGTGGCCAAGATTGACTAAAACATCAGCATGGCATGGTCCTCTGGGTACCACTCAGGTGTGTCCTCTGTGGTTCTGTGAACTGCAGGCCTATGTAGCACTGCAACTTCCACCCCTTTCAGGTGTGTTACTGGCCTGGTCGACCTACTTCCTTGTGAGAGGATCCCTCACTCCCACCCCCCAATCAGGAAACATCTAACGAGTTGAAGATTTTGGCTTGGTGTTTTCATGGAACCAGCGACAGTACAGATGGTCAAGCATAGCTAATGTTTATTTATAGTTACAAAAATATGTGTGGATACATAAAACTTGTTTTCTTCATTACAACATTTTTATGTTTCTCCAGATGGTTGTAGTTCAAAGATTACTTGCTTGAGGATCATAGAGACAGTATGAATTAAGGCACTTGTCATGCCCATGAACAACCCAGGTTTCAACTCCTACCACTATATATGTATATATATGCATATTTATTTATTATTATTTTTTATTATACCACTGTGAGATATACATATACATTTATTGTTTTTTATTATACCACTGTGAGATATACATTTACAAAGATGTTAATAATTGGGTTTCAGTCATACAGTATTCCAGCACCCATCCTCCCACCACCCTTTATGAAAATTGAAGGGCAGATGGTATTTGTGCTGTGTTTTTGGACCCCAGGTTATATTCCCAGGAGTGGTATTGCTGAATCAAATGGGAACTCAATTTCTAGTTTTTGAAGAAATGTCCATATTGTTTTCCAAAAAGGCTGGACCAGTCAACATTCCCACCAGCAGTGGATGAGAGTTCCTTTCTCCCACATCCATCCAGCACTGGTTGTTCTTTGAATGTTCCTAGCACTATATTTAGTCTCTCAGGGCCCACCAATCATGTCCCTGAGCAGAGTCAGTACTAAACCCTGAGCACAGCTGGATGTGGCCCCCAAAAAAGAAACAAGTATTTGCTTTATCCTGTCTTAATCTTGATGTATTGGGTTTGAACACCCTGTTTGGCTAGGGCTTTGATAACCGGCTTGGTCTCCACAGAATCAAAGGCTTTCTTTAAATTA
The DNA here is from genome assembly GCA_021461705.1 of Cryptotis parvus. NCBI lineage: Eukaryota > Metazoa > Chordata > Mammalia > Eulipotyphla > Soricidae > Cryptotis > Cryptotis parvus. The sequence continues at coordinate 16,829 of JAJIBD010029299.1, forward strand.
ATGAATGTGAGACAGAGTGGCACCTTGAACTCCCTAGAAACCTCAATGAGCTTGATTACCATGTGGATATGGTTGATAGTGCCGAATCCTTTTCAGAAGCCAGTTTGCTCACATGGTTGTCTTTTATCTAATGTTCTGCCAATCCTGTTCAGGATGACTCGAGTGAACAGCTTGTGGATGACAGACAACAGGCAGATGGGGCGATAGTTTCCAATGTCGTGAATGTTTCCCTTTTTGAACAGTAGAACTGTCCTGCTGGTTTTCCATTGGGAGGGCACCTTATATTCAGACAGGTAGCACATCTCTTCAACTCCACCATTCTCCTTGCTTTAACATATGCCTCAGAAACCTGGGCCCTAAGAAAGCAGGATGAGAACGCTGTTTGGGTCTCCCAAAGAGGAATTGAAAGAGCTGTTTTGGAATATCATGCCTCACTCAAGTGAGAGAAGGAATCCCGGAGTTCCGACCTCCATTGCTGTTCCAGAGTCAGAGATGCTGTCTCGTTTGCCAAGGCATAGATAATCAGATGGGCTGGACATGTAATGCGATTTGGAGATGACTGCTGGACTAGAGCTGTTACCGACTGGATCCCATGGGATGTCAAAAGATCACGTGGCTGCCCACCTACAAGATGGTGAGACTTCTTCGTCAAGGAACGTTTTGAGGCTCTTCGTATTCCTGAAGCAACTAGATGTCATTGGGCTACACTGGCAGTGATAGGGTGAAATGGAAATGTTACTGGTGCCTGCTCGAGGAAGTCAATGAACGGGATATCTAGTGACCTAGTGATCTAGTGATCCTGTCTTAATCTATGTAAAAGATGTAACTAAGCATTTTTAAACTAGCTCCTCACCCACCTAACAACCCTAACTCTTAAAACTAGAGTTCTCCTACTCACCATTGAATATACACAAAGAAACTTACATGATAAACCCTAAATGTATGCAGGGCTAGCTGCAATGTAAAAAAGAAGAGGGCGAGAGATACAGAGACAGAGAAAGATAGGAAAAGAGGGGGGTACCTGCCATAGAGGCAGCCTGGGGGTAGCCGGGAGAAGGTATGGGTACATTGGTTGTGGGAATGGGGCACTGGTGGAGGAATGGGTGCTGGAATACTGTATTACTAAGAACAAATTATGAACACCTTTGTAATTGTATGTCTCACGGTGGTATAATAAAAAATTAGAAAAAAAACTAGTGTTCTCCAGACTCACCTGCACAGCTACTTCAATGTTGACTTACACAGTGGCTCTGCTCTACTGATCCTTGACTTATAACATGCCAAGCTGTTAAATTCATGGGCACACCAGTCTCCAGCTTAAAACCCTTGAATAGCCTCAGGGATGGGCAGGTTGAATTCCTGCCTGTTAAAGCCCCTGGCAGCTGTACCCACATCTCACTGCAGCCATATCAAAGGCTCAACTCTACTGCTTCAGGAGTATTCTGTGCAGATATGCCAAACTGTAAATAATTTCAGGTACCTAGTGCTTAGGCTGAGAACTCTGGGATCTTCTTTGGAGTGGGGTGGGAAGTCTTCACCCCAAACCCAGTATTTCCAGAAGCCTTGGCAGCCACACTCGTCTCTCACAGCTGCCACCATGTTGACTCATTGGCCCAGACCATGGATGCTGGTCTTTGGATCATGTGGTCACACCTCTCTAATTCCTCAATATTGAAATTCCAGTAGGAGCACACAAAATTAGATAGGAATGTAGCATAGAAGCCAACTAAACTCAACAAACAAAAGCAGTAACACAGAAAGCTCAAATAGCAACAAAAATCTTTTATATTTTCAAAAATTTTACTATACCTTTGTGAGATATACAGTTACAAAGATATTCACGATTGGGTTTCAGTGGTCCAGCACCCATCCCTTCACTAGTGCACCCTTCCCAACACCAGAGTCCCATGATTCCCTCCCCAACCACCAGCCTACTTCTATGGTGGGAAAATCTTCTTCTTCTTCTTCTTCTTCTTCTTCTTCTTCTTCTTCTTCTTCTTCTTCTTCTTCTTCTTCTTCTTCTTCTTCTTCTTCTTCTTCTTCTTCTTCTTCTTCTTCTTCTTCTTCTTCTTCTTCTTCTTCTTCTTCTTCTTCTTCTTCTTCTTCTTCTTCTTCTTCTTTCTTCTTCTTCTTCTTCTTCTTCTTTCTTCTTCTTCTTCTTTCTTCTTCTTTCTTTTCCTCCTCCTCCTCCTCCTCCTCCTCTCCTCCTCCTCTTCCTCTTCCTCCTCCTCCTCTTCCCTCCTCCTTTCCCCCTCCCTCTTCTCCTCCTCCTCCTCCTCCTCCTCTTCTTCTTCTTCTTCTTCTCCTTCTTCTCCTCCTCCTCCTCCTCCTCCTCCTCTTCTCCTCCTCCTCCTCTCTCTCCTCCTCCTCCTCCCCCCTCCTAATCCTCCTCCTCCTCCTCCTCTTCTTCTTCTTCTTCTTCTTTTTTTCTTCTTCTTCTCCTTCTCCTCCTCCTCCTTCTCCTCCTCCTTATTCTTCTTCTTCCTTCTCCTCCTCTTCCTTCTCCTCCTTCTTATTTCTTTTTCTTCTTCTTCTTCCTCCTCCTCCTCCTTTTCTTCTTCTTCCTCCTCCTCCTCTTCTTCTTCCTCCTCCTCCTCCTTATTCTTCTCCTCCTCCTCCTTCTTCTCCTCCTCCTTCTCCTTCTCCTCCCTCCTCCTTCTCCTTCCCCTCCTTCCCCCACCTTCCCATCTTTCCCCTCTCGTCTCCTCCTCCTCCCCTTCTCCTTCTCCTCCTCCTCCTTCTCCTCCTCCTCCTCCTCCTCCTCCCTCCTCCTTCGCCTTCGTCTTCGTCATCTAACTTCTTCATCTTCTCTTCTTTTCGTCTTCGTCTTTTCATCTTAGTTGTCTTTGTCTTCATCTTTGTCTTGTCTTCTTTATCTTTCTCTTTGTCATCATCGTCTTCCTCTTCCTCCTCCCCTCCCTCCTCCTCCTTCTTCCTTCTCTCTGAGGGAGAGAGCCAGGGGCTCCCTTTTATCCCCTATGTTTCCCCTTTCTGATTGGCTAATTAGCTAAAGTGGCCTTGTATATTCCACCCTTGCTCCAGCTGGAAAGCCCCCCCACATGTAAAGTTCTGATTTGGCAAGGGGTAGATGGTTATTAAAAGGGAAGGGAAGGGAGTACAAGGAATGATTAAAGGGCCTTTTGTGGTGGGATAACAATGGATTGTTGTTGATTGTGGGAGGGAAAGAAATATACACATATAACAGTGTGACACCAAACACTTGAAATTCCTCAATACTATACATCAGTGATACATCAATAAAAACTAAAGTTGTCCTTTGCCTTAAGACAAAGAGCAATGTGCTGTAAATGATGTAGAAGAAAAAAAAAATACATGCTGTACACTGCCTGTGTGGTCAGTTGTCAAAGAACTAGGGTAGCATTTAGGAGCTGGGTTAGTTCTTTGGGCAGCAACTGCCAGAAAATGATTGATGTAAGTCTTTGAAGAAAAATGAAATGATTCATTTTATAATGAACTTAGAAGAGGATCTTTTATATCAGATGAAAACCAGTAGTCATATCTATCCCCAGAACACATAAACATTCATTCAAAAATATTTATGAACTTTTATGTTCATTTTCTTTTTTTCTGGTGGGGGTACACCTGGCAGTACTTAGGGCATACTCTTGGCTCTGTGCTCTGAGATCACTCTTGGTGGTATTTGGGGTATAATATGTTGCCAGGATTGTTGGTTGTATGCAAGACAAGTGCCTTGTCTGCTGTGATATCTCTCTGATGCCAGCTATGTTATTTACAACAATTCGGGATACTAGTTTATGCAGCAAAAGAAAAATCAATGCAAATGTGAAAAGAACTTTGGTAGCAAATGGGCACCTCTAGTTCTTCATGTATGCTATAGACAAAACAGCTAGCTTGAGGCTTTATGTTCATATGGATTGTTGTAGGTTAGATGTCTGTACTCTGTGTCTAAGCCTAAAATCACAGAATGACAAGGTTGTTTAAGGCTGTTTGAAGTTTTCTGTTCTCTCAGAATACTTAGTATGATTTTGCTACACAAACATCACTGCTTAATCCAGTCATCCCAAATGAATGTAATTAAGAAACTGGTTATTTCAGTGCAAAGCAAAAGCAAAGGAATTCCTGTCTCTTTTCCCCATTCATTCATTTCTTTTCAAATTTTCTAGATGTAGAGTATCAATACGTAAATATAAGAGTATTTGGTAAGTGAACAGAAAGATAAGACGCACAGAATTCTTTTCTAGAATCCGAACTCAGTAACTGCAGAATAATTAAATATGAACAATTCAAGAGACAGCTTCCACAAGTAAAGGACCCAAGTTCTTGAAAAGAAAAAAGCCTCTAATAGAACTACTCAAGATGTTACAGTAAATCCTAAACTCCCGTGATGCAGACTGAATTGTATGCTGGCCCCACTCCACAAAAAAAAACAACAACCAACCAACAAAAACCCTAAACAAATAGAGGTTTAAGTCCTAAGTCACTAATTTTAAGTTTTTGAGACTGTAAACTAATTTTAAGTACAATTGTTTGCAAATTAAATGAGACAAGATGAGATAATAACTGAGCAGATTGGGTTCTTAATCTGACAACTGAACAACTGATGTTCTTAGAAAGACATCATCTAGTCAGAGATGTAAGGAGAGTTTCACATAGAATGAAAGACTGGACTGATGGAGTAAATCCTAGAAAAACACAGTCTAGAAATCTACAAGATTTCTGCTACGTCCCCCCACCTTGCCCCCAAAGTTCCACTCCCAAAGCTCTGTTCTGCAGTTTGAGAGGGAACACACTCCCTGCTGACACCTTGATCTCAGGTTTCTAGCACTAAGGATTGTGAAACAATTACTCTTATTTTCCTCCACTTTTGTTTATATTTTGCTATTACAGTCCCAAGAAATGAATATTCCCATTAAGGCCTCTGCTGAGTTTACACAGTCTGACATTTGCATCCCATTTAACATAGTGTATTATGTGCTGAAGGTATTATGTCTTGGGGTCAGGGGTTCAGTCATAGCATGAAGCTTGGCTAGCTGCCACAAAGTAGAAGGTGGTGATGTGGACTCTTGGATATGCTTCCCACTTGCCAGCTAATCCTTTCAGATTTAAGAGAGTGATTAAATGGTTCTTGTCAAGAGATGTATTTAAAACATTTGAACTTGATTTGAATTGAATCTAGGTCAGAAGAAACAAAATCTTTCTCCATTTGTTTATACTTTATCTGTAAATCTCTTTTCCCTCTGATTTTTACAACTACACTTTATTGAGTACAATTTTTAACCATTAACATCTTTGCTTCTGGATTGAACAATATTTCTTAATGTGCTTCATGGACTGTTGAAAAGGTACAATTTAAAAGGTATCTGAGCCGGTAACCTACCTCCCCTGGGGTGTGCGGCTGGCGGGTGGGCGCCTGGGGCCGTGGTAGAGCCCCAGGTCTCGGCAGAAGGTGGAACTACAACCCCCCAAAAGTCCGAGCGGAACCGGAAGTAAACGGTCATTTTGAACTCTCACACGGGCCTGACTCCACCTCAGGTAACCTACCTCCCTGGGGTGTGCGGCTGGCCGGGGGGTGGCGCGCTAACCCGGCAGCTTATTAATACAAAAACTAAGAAATTCAACACCAAGGGAAGGTAATACCCTCAAGAAAAAAGAAACAGTACACCAGAGGAATCTATCCCTGAACACCACAACACCATGGGGAAACAATGCAGATCCCCAGCTCGAAGAACAGATGAAGGAATCGACCCTAAAGACTCAAAAAAGAATACAGATGTGCATGATCTCTCTGACAATGAAATCAGAGAAGAAATTGGTAGGATGTTTAAGGAGCTCAACGAAAAAATTGAGCAGATGTCCAATAAAATACAGGAGAACATAAACGAAGCAGTTGAAAGGGCTGTCAATAAACTACGGGAGGAAATGAGAGCAGAAATGAGAACCATGAAAATAGAGATATCATCGCTTAAAAACTCAGTAGACGAAATGAAAAACACAATCAGGGCTCTGAACAGTAGGATGACAGCAGCAGAAGAGAGAAACAGTGAGACTGAAGATGAGCTGCAGAAAGCACTCAGAGATCTACATAAGATGGAAAAAGACCGGAATAATGGATCAGCAACGAAACAGAGAACAATGGGATGAAGCCAGGCGGAACAACGTAAGAATCATAGGAGTCCCAGAGGGACAGGGAAGTAACCCCAAGGAAATTAAAACAGTTAAAAACATCCTGGCTGAAAAGTTCCCGAGTTAAAGGATGAAGGCATCCAGATCCAAGAAGCCCGACTCGTACCAGCAAGAAGAGACCCCAATAGAAAGACCCCAAGACACATCCTAGTCAAAGCAATGGATGCCATAGACAGAAACATAATTCTTCAGGCAGCAAGATCAAAGAAGGAAATTGTATACAAAGGAGCATCCATTCGACTTTCAGCAGACTTCTCAGAAGACACCCTCCAAGCCCGAAGTCAGTGGTGGGATATAGTAAAAAAACTTAATGAAATGAAAGCCTCAGCAAGAATTCTTTATCTGGCTAAACTCTCACTCAGATTTGAAGGACAGATATTCAACTTCTTGGATAAACAACAGCTTAGGAACTTTGTAAAATCAAAACCAACCTTAAAAAGAAGGACTGAAAGATCTACTATAAGATGAGACATAACCCAAAAGAACAACCAACCTATTCAGAAAGATGGCACAAAATCCCATGACAATAATCTCTCTCAATGTCAATGGTCTAAATGCACCAGTTAAGAGACACAGAGTGGCACAATGGATCAAAAAATTGAATCCGACATTCTGCTGCCTAAAGAAACACACCTGAACAATCAGAGCAAAGACAGGCTCAAAATAAAAGGCTGGAAAACAATCCTTCATTCAAACAACCCATCCAAAAAGGCTGGGGTAGCCATACTGGTATCTGACAACATAGACTTCAGGCTGAAGAAGGTCAGAAGGGACAGTGAAGGTCACCTCTTAATAGTCAAGGGATGCATATATCAGGAAGAAATCACGCTATTAAACATATATGCACCCAACGAGGGGCCAGCAAAATACCTAAAACAACTACTAATAGACTTCAAAGAAGACATTGACAGCAACACAATTGTAGTTGGAGACTTCAACACTGCTCTATCAACCCTGGATAGATCAACAAGATTGAAACTTACAAAGGAAATACTGGCCCTTAAAGAAGAGATGGAAGAAAGAGGGCTGGTAGACATATACAGGGCATTTCATCCCCGAAAAGCTGAATACACTTTCTTCTCCAGTGCACATGGAACATACTCCAAAATAGATCACATGCTGAGTCACAAATTATACCTCCATAAAATCAAGAAGATAGAAATTGTGCCAACTATTTTTTCAGACCATGAGGCACTGAAAATAGAAGTTAATTGTACACAAAAACGGAGACCAATACCAAGTACCTGGAAACTAAACAGCTCACTGCTGAACAACCAGCAAGTCATAAAAAGAAATCAAAGAGGAAATCCAAAGATTCCTGGAAAGAAATGAGACTGAAGACACGAATTACCAGAACTTGTGGGATACAACGAAAGCAGTGTTAAGAGGCAAGTTCATAGCTCTTCAAGCATTCATCAGAAAAGAAGAAAAGGCCATCATAAACAGTCTGACTTCACAACTTAAGATCTTAGAGAGTGATCAACCAAAGGAGCCCAACCCAAGCAGAAAGAAAGAAATAATAAAACTTAGAGCAGAAATCAATGAGATGGAATGTCAAAAACGATCCAGAAGATCAACGAAACCAAAAGCTGGTTCTTTGAAAAAATAAACAAGATTGACAAACCACTTGCAAGACTTGTAAGAAAAGGAAAAGAGAGAACCTAAATAAATAGAATTAGAAACGAAAACGGTGACATCACAACAGAAACCACAGAAATTCAAAAGATCATCAGAGATTACTATGAGAGACTGTACGCCACAAAACAAGAGAACCTAGAAGAAATGGACAAATTCCTGAATTCCTATAGTCTCCCAAGTCTGCAACAAGAAGATTTGGAATACCTCAACAAACCTATTTCCATCGAGGAAATAGAATCGGTAATCAAAAGTCTCCCCAAACACAAAAGCCCAGGTCCAGATGGATTCACCAGTGAATTCTACAAAACCTTTAAAGAGGACCTACTCCCAATTCTTTTTAAGCTCTTCCGGCAAATTGAAGAAACAGAAACACTCCCAAATAGCTTTTATGAGGCACATATCACCCTGATACCCAAAGCAGACAAAGATGACACAAAAAGGAAAACTACAGACCAATCTCCCTGATGAATACAGATGCTAAGATCTTCAACAAAATACTAGCAAATAGAATCCAAAGAGTCATCAAAAAGATTGTACACCATGACCAAGTGGGATTCATCCCGGGAATGCAAGGATTGTTCAACATCCGCAAGTCAATCAACATAATCCATCATATCAACAAAAAGAAAAATAAAACCATATGATCATATCAATAGATGCAGAGAAGGCATTTGACAAGATTCAACACCCGTTCATGATGAAAGCTCTCCGTAAAATGGGGATTGAAGGAACCTTCCTCAAGATAATCCAAGCCATCTACTACAAGCCCACAGCGAGCATCATTCTCAATGGGGAAAAAGTGAAAACCTTCCCCTAAGATCAGGGACAAGACAAGGCTGCCCACTCTCACCACTTCTATTCAATATAGTACTGGAAGTACTTGCCATAGCAATCAGGGAAGAAAAAAGACATTAAGGGCATCCAGATAGGAAGGGAAGAAGCCAAGTTTTCACTATTTGCAGATGACAGGATATTATACCTGGAAAACCTGAAACTCTCTACCAACAGGCTCCTAGAAATAATACATTCCTATAGCAGAGTAGCAGGGTACAAAATCAATACCCAAAAGTCAATGGCCTTCCTATATGCAAACAGCGAAAGAGAAGAAAGGGACATTAAAGAAACTATCCCATTCACAATTGTGCTGCAGATAATCAAATACCTAGGAATCAGTTTGCCAAAGAATGTAAAGGATCTCTACAAAGAAAACTACAAAACGTTACTTCAGGAAATAAAAAGAAGACCTGAGGAAATGGAGACATATTCCCTGCTCATTAATCGGAAGGATTAACATTATCAAAATGGTAATACTACCTAGAGCTTTATACAGATTCAATGCGGTCCCTATAAAGATACCCATGATGTTCTTCAAAGAAATTGAACAAACACTCCTGAAATTTGTATGGAATAATAAAACTCCATGAATAGCTAAAGCAATCCTTGGGAAAAAGATGGGAGGTATCACTTTCCCCAACCTCAAGCTCTACTACAGAGCAGTTGTAATTAAGACAGTGTGGTATTGGTATAGAGACAGACCCGTAGACCTATGGAATAGAACTGAGTATCCTGAAACACATTCTCAAACATACAACCACTTAATCTTCAATAAAGGAGCAAAAAATATTAAGTGGAGCAAAGAAAGCCTCTTCAACAAATGGTGCTGGGAAAACTGGGCAGCTACATGTAAAAAAATGAACTTAGACCTCCTTCTAACGCCATGCACAAAAGTCAGATCAAAATGGATCCTAGATCTCAACATCAGACATGAATCTATAAGGTACATCGAAGAAAACATAGGAGAAACGCTCTACGACATCGAAACGAAAAGTATCTTTTAAAGACGACACACCACTGACCAAGCAAATGGAAGCAAAGATAAACAAATGGGATTATATAAAACTAAAAAGCTTCTGCACCTCAAAAGAAACAGTGACCAAGATACAAAGACAATCCACAGAGTGGGAAAGGATATTCACCCAATACCCATCTGACAAGGGGTTAGTCTATCCAGGATATATCAGGCACTGGTAGCACTCCACAAGAAAAAAACAGCCAACCCCATCAAAAAATGGGGAGAAGAAATGAACAGAAGCTTCAAAAAAGAAGAAATTCGAATGACCAAAAGCATATGAAAAAGTGTTCTTCATCTTTAATCATCAGGGCGATGCAAATCAAAACAACAATGAGGTACCATCTCACACCACAGAGACTGGCACACATCCAAAACAGCAAGAACAACCGGTGCTGGCGTGGATGTGGGGAAAAAGGGACTCTGATCCACTGTTGGTGGGAGTGCCGACTGGTCCAGCCCTTTTGGAAAACAATATGGGCATTCCTCCGAAAACTAGATATTGAGCTCCCATTTGATCCAGCAATAGCACTCCTGGGAATTTACCCGAGAGACCGAAAAACACATAGCAGAAACACTATCTGTACTTCTTTATTCATCTCTGCGCTATTCACTATAGCTAGAATCTGGAAACAACCTAAATGCCCGAGAACAGAGGACTGGCTAAAAAGAAACTGTGGTTCATCTACACTATGGAATACTATGCGGCTGTCAGAAAAGATGAAATTATGAAATTTATCTGCAAATGGATGGACATGGAGACTATCATGCTGAGTGAAATTAGTCAGAAGGAAAAGGACAGATATAGAATGACTGAATTCATTAATACGACATAAATAGATACCAGTGTTTTACTAAATGTGGGAAATGGTAATGGCAAATTAAAACTCACCATTGAATATACACAAAGAGACTTAATTGATAAACCTCTAAATACCTGCAGGGCTAGCCACAATGTGTAAAATAAGAGGAAGAGAGATGCAGAGAGACAGAGAGAGACAGAGAGAGAAAGAGAGGAAACTGGGGTACCTGCTATTAAGGCAGCATGGGGTGGGCAGGAGGGGGTGGGGTACATTGGTGGTGGAAATGGGGCACTGGTGGAGGGATGGGTGCTGGAATACTGTATTACCAAGAACCAATTATGAACACCTTTGTAATTGTATGTTTCCACTGTGGTATAATAAAAAATTAAAAGAAAATAAAA
>JAJIBD010029300.1:0-12932 GCA_021461705.1 Cryptotis parvus
TGCATGAACTCTGTATGACACCGTCACTATAGCATTCTTGAAGGAAAATAATTTCTTTCCTTTTGTTCTTTATTTTTTTCCTTTTGGTTTGCACACAGCAAACTCAGGAATTACGTTTGGCTCTGCACTCAGAATTACTCTTGGCAGTGCTGAGGTGACCATAAGGATTCCTGGGATAAAAGCGCAGAGTCATTAATGGAGAAAGAAACTGTTGTACATCTACACAATGAGACTACTATGCAGCTGTTAGGAAAAATTTGCCTATAAATGGAGGAAATGGAAGGACCACTTTGAGTAAAATTATCCAGAAGGAAGAAGCAGATCTAGAACTACTGCATTTATTTGCATAACATGAATATATATGTATATATACATATATATTATGATACCGATATCACGATCAGGCAGAGCATGAATAAGGAGGTCTTTGGCCCAACTGGTAGAGAATCTACCACAAACGTGTGAGACTCACCTAGTTAGGTAAGAAGGAGAAGAAAAACGGTGTGCTAATGGTATCCAAAATGATAATACCTGCCTAGAACTAGGCATTGAATGTAAGCTTAAAAAAGCACACACGATAACCTCTAGCTGTATGTATTGCAATCCACAATGTGTAAGAAGGTAGAGAGAGAAAGAAAGAGAGAGAAAGAGAGAGGGAGAGAGAGAAGAGATAAAGAACCTGCCATAGAGGTAGGCTAGGGAGGGAGGAATTAAACACATTGGTGGTGGGAAATGAGGCACTTGTGAGGATGAATGACCCAGAACATAGTATGATCGAGAAGCAAACTTGAACATCTTTGTGAGTGTATAACTCATGGTTATAATAAAATATTGAAAAAAATAAAGCAGATTCATTGAAGTGGAAGCCAAATGCCATACCTGCAGTACTATTGGTTGACCCCTAGGAAAGAGAATTTCAATTAAGTGGGCTGAGTAATAGAATTGGCTGCTCATGGCCTACCCAGGTTCGCTCTGACATTCCCTATTTTACCCTAGGCACACTTGAAAGGAATAATTTCTGGGTGAAGATCCAGGAGTTACCACTGAGCATTGCACAGGGTTGTGACCCATAAAGCAAAGAAAAGAAAGAAATTTGGTTAAAATTTAGCAGATCTGTTGTCAGCTGTAGCTGCTGGGATGAGAGGGTAATAATGGAGACAAAAAGGCGCATTCTTCTTGCTTGAACCAAGAACCTTCCATAACACACAGCCGGCTGCTTCAGACACTTCTCAACAGGAGGCCCCAGGAGGAGAACCAACAGGACAGCCTCACACAGCTGAACTCTGGGGTTTTATGTGCTGAGGTGTATCACTGTGGGGCTATAATTCTTATACTGATGACAGTAGTAAGTGGCAGCATCTTCAGGCTACAAGCTGCTGATGGTGAGTGGAAATCTTTCCCAGAGCCACTGCCTCTGAACCGCGGGGATGCCTGTTTATAAACTGGTTAAATAGATGAAAATCTGGGAGCTTTCCCTGGCTTCTGCTGATACCAGGCTACATAATCGCTAATGCCCTGACTGGCCTTGCAGGAAGATGGTGACTTTCTCTCCCAGAGATGCAGACCTGGACGGAGGCTGGGTCATCAGGATATACCACCTGGCACCTGAGATAAATAAAAAATCAGTGCACATCATTGTCTTAGTCAGAAGACAGAAAGTTCCTAAAGGTCAGACAGAGCAAAAAGTGTGTAAACTGTTTCCTCCTTACCCGGAGCCAGAGCGGCAGGGAAGCAGAGGAGCTGCACAGGAACCCTCTGTCCACTCTGTGTCTGACCGTGACTGACCCTGCAGGGGTGATACAGTTTATTATTAGTGTCCAGAACGTGAACTCTGAGGACATGCAAATGAGGGGGCTAGGCGGCAGGGGGAGGTGTCTTGTGGGGACCAGCACACTGCAGGAAGTCAGGGTCTAGTCCCTCTGGGGAAGCTGAACTTTGCCCTTAAATTATATGCTCCTCCCAAGGGTCCCAGGAGAGCCGTGTTACTCAAGAGCTGTGGTGCGTCCTAGACATCAGGACAAGGCCTGTTCTCTTTCCCCAAGGAAAGCTGTCACACCACGCGGTCACAGGCACACTGAGGAATGGACACAATCCTTTGGTTCCCCTCTGCTTATCACTGAGGCTACCAGGTTTCCCTTGACTCTATATCCTCTATAATTTTCGATTTTTTAAGGGTGTAAATTTTGTTTTTTCAAATTTGTTGCCCTATGAGCTTGCTCATGCTGAGAGCTCAGTGGATGTAGTGGTCACTGAACATTCTCATCCACCTGGGCTGAGCAGCTCAATAGATTCAAAGCTATTGTGGTGCCGTGTCGGAACTGTAGGCCTTTACCTACGTGACCTGAGCCAATGGATCCAGAACGCTCCTGGCCTCAGCACATGCTTTGCTGGGCTGTCAAGCTCAGTCAGTCCCTGAGTTTTGGGTTTGAAATTGCCATGAAAACAAGACAGAGATTCCAGAGGAAAATGATCACACAAATTGTGGGGTTACTGTTCACAACTTAGTGCCAAGAAAGAGTCCACATGAATTCTCTATCATCTCACCTTATCCCTATCAGTCACAGTCTCCCCTATTCCTAGGCATCTCTCGGGGACAGAATTCATCCATTAGCTTCTTCTCAAGCAATGTCTACTGTTAGCCAATATCCAGGATGAATCCTGAGGCCCCCTTTTCTCAGCAGTGGGGCAGCTGACTGAGGTAGAGAGAACATTGTCCGCTCTTCCCCATAGCTTCTGAGGCGTGTCCCTGAGACCCTGCTTAGAGGGTGTGGGTGTGGAGTACCCACACAGGGGAGCACACTGGCTCAGGGCTCACACCACACACCAGGATGCTTGCACTCTGGAGTCTGGAGAGAGAAGAGGTCAAGGTCCTGGAGGTCACTCTGAGAGACCCTCCTGTCAGCAGAGCCCCCTCTCCCTCGTCTCTCAGGCTCTCCTGCCTGTCCACCATGAGACGGAGGAGAAATCCTGGACACCATCTAATCCTCTGTGACCTCATCTCACCTTAAGTACTCCACAGCTCTGTCTCCTGATAACGCACAGGAAATGAAGTCCAGTTGCTGTTTAATCCCAATAGACAGTCCATAGCTGACACAGGCAGGATGGACTTTCACGAGTAGAAAATGGTGAAAATCTACGCTACAACTCATGCTCTAGCAGCTTTCACACTTTCTACACACCTTAGACCCCCCTGACCCTGCTGCCAGCATTTGTTACTGCTCTCATTCTCTCTGAGAATCTCCCTCCCTTATGGGTCTGTCTGCCAAATAGTGGGTCATCTATGTGTCGCTTATGGGTCTCCCCTAGTCACTTATGGGGCCTGTCTACCATCAGTAGCCATAATTTGGTACAGCTAATTATAGGCTTCAGGTGGTCCTGTGAGTCTAGAAGTGAGACTGCCCAAATGTTTGGGAGCCTTTGCTATAGGGATCAATGATTTTCCTCCCAGACTTTGTGACTATTCATTGTATAATACCTTTGGGTAAGAAGGACTTTAGGCTCTTGATTTCTATATGACTAGGTGAAAATTGATGATTTCTGAAGTATGATTTTATGTTTGCCTGCATGTGCTTCTCTATCGCCCAGCATCACCAGGCATAGGTCCCCTACAGAGTCTCTGAGAGCCAGGGAAGCTGACACGGCTCTGGGCACAGAAAGACACAGAGGTTCTGGAGAGCCCTGGGATTCAGCCAGGTTCCAACTTACCTAGAGGACCCATTTCCTACATGGGTCGTCTCTGGAGCTGAGCTCAGGACAGTGTCCACCAGGTATGTGTGTGTTAGAGAGCACGCAGGGGGCGCAGGGTCAGTCTGGTGCTAGGACATTGTTATCCTCAGTCCATTACAGAACCATGGGACACCGGTGATGCAGTTTCTCATACCCACTTGTCCCACCTGATACGAGGATTGGTTCTCTGAGGATGTGAGCAAGCATCAGAGAAGCCTCCACTAATTTCTGCTTCTCATGACCCCTGTCCCCAGAGCGTCCTGCACAGAGTCCATAAAAATGGGTGAGACTAGGAGTAATTGTGGGCAAGAATGAGAAACCAGGCCCACTACTCTCAACGCACCTGGGCCCATGTGTGAAGCAGCATGAAGTGGAGCCGTAAGATCAGGACAGGAGTCGGGGAGAGACGCGGGGGCCTCCATCAGGGGACATGGAGGAGAAGCCCAGGAGGGGCAGCAGGAGGAGGAGAGAGGAGCCTGGGAGAGCCAGGGGATGCGGACTGTGAAATGCTTTCATTTATTTGATAAGCTTGTTTTGGTGGTTTTGGTGCCAAGATGAGTGTTTGAGCTCCTCCTGGTTTATGGAAACTCTGGAGGAAACAGTATCAATTGCCTGTGATTCACCCCTGGCACCCACATGCCAGCAAGCTCTTTCCTGCTGTACTGTCTCCTTACCGTAGGAGGGTATTTATTGTAATGGTTATACAGCACATGGAAAAATCCATTATGTGATAAGATCCTTGAACCGAATGGCCTGTATGAAGTGAGTCTTTGGTAATAAAATTCCTTTACATGTAAGGCAAGGCAGGAAGGATGATGTCGGACTTCCCATGGCTGTCAGGTCATAGGCTCATCCTCATAGCTCACACATGCCCTCAACACCTCTGTGCTCTGCCACGCCAGGGCTGCCTAAGACAGACCCCTAATAGTAGAGTGTCTACCAGCTCAACAAGGCCTCATCAGTACAATCGCTTCACCTCTCTGTCATTACTGGAATGGTTTATATTTTTCATCAAATTTATGCCATGAAAATGTAAAATAGTTTAGCTTTAACAAAGTTGCTCCAGCCAGCTCTGTCATCTCTATTCTCTAGGCCTCTGCAAGCCCAGCCATTGTTCCTTCCAGAATGTGTTTCACTCTCTCAGCTCTAAGCATCAGATCAGAGAGGCGTGCGTCAACACACAGACAGAGCACCGAGGTCCCCACACTCCCACTCTCTCCACTTTTTCCATCGCTCATGTCCTCTGTGACCTTACCCGGGACCAGAGAGCAGCCTTAGGGACCTGAACAGGGAACCTCATTGCTGGAACTGAGCTGAGGCACTAGTGGTGAAACCAAAAAATGACCTTTATGTCGGACTCCAGCGTGGTCCTCAAGGACAACATGCAAATACAGGGTGGTGCATCAGTGTAAGAAATGCTAAGGAGGGGAGCCTCATATGAACACAGCAGTTGTTAGATATTCTGTGAACAATGGGGAAAATGAACTTTAGGGGTTGCCTGGTGAGGTAGATGCTGGACCTGAACTTTTATTTTTAGCCTTATGTGGATTGCTTGGGTTTCTACTGCTTTATCTTTACAAGAATAGATTTATGGTGCCTCAGAACACTTGAGTTTTGTGAAAGTGTGTCCACATCACCCTCAGAAAAACATCTGCCACGTGCTCTCTTCTCCTTATGTCTAGTCTGAGATGGTTCCCACTGCAAATAGTCAAGTGTCAAATATTAAGGCAGTGTGAGTTTCAACAATTCTCTAATGTAATGTTTTAGCCTGTTAACATAAGTTTAATATTGTTAGAGCCAAATACTAATATGACCACTTTACATCAGTAGTGAATTAATTCATAGTGTTTTTAATAAAATTGACAGAAAAATATATGATAGGGCTTCATAACTTGGACAGAGAAAATTAGCAGGAATGTTTGCTGTTTTTCCTCTCATAACACAACACTGGAGTCCTGCTCCTTCCCTGCCACACCTAGGACCCAGGTTCCAGTTTGCAAAGTTGTGTCTCCGGGACACTGTATCTCTTGCCTGAAGGTGAATCACCTGCGAGGCATGCCAGACTCTCAGCAATTAACCAAGAATGAGTCATGTGTCCTGTTCATAGTACCTGTGAGGTGAGAAGAGTAGAAGACCCTTGGCCTGAGGTGCCCTTGAGGTAGAATCTGCACTAGGGAGCCGGGTTATGAAGCCTCAGATCAGGCTTCCCTCACAGGAACACACAGCCCAGTGCTCACACCTCACGTGACTTTCCTACACTCTGGAAACTGGAGAGTGAAGGTCAAGAGCCTGCAGGGTTATTTCAGGGGAGACCCTCTCCTGTCAACACAGCCCCTCTCCCCTCGTCCTAGGTGGCGCCTATGGGGGAAGGAAGCTCCTGGTGTATGTTTTGCTCCATATAATACCTGCTGAATCTACTGATCTTTGAGTGATGGGTTTATTATTTGCGTCTATAATCATAGCAGAGTTATGTCAAAGGTGAATTGATGTGACAAAATCGCAGGAATATCCCTATGATCCACCCCCCCATCTGTCCATAACAGACAGATGGTACTAGCATTCTTCATGCTGCAGAAACAGATAATAATTTTACTGAAACTTCAGTGTGTGACTGCTGCTGACCACTCACCCCATCACGCACAGGACCCACGTCCCTATTACACAATGGGACACTAACTTTCTCTGTGTCTGTCAGAGCTTCTCAGATGCAGGATTTTTCCCACTAGTAGCCATAGGATCAGTTTCCCATCAGAGGCCATTTTGAGAAACAGCATGTAGGAATTTCAGACACTAGGTACCAGTGAACCTGAGGGTGACTTTTAAGCCACACTGAGATAGATGATTGTGACACCTGGTCAGTCTTAAGAAAAAACAACATAGTATACTCTCTCTCTCTTTTCTATTTCTTGTGTCTGTCTCTCTCCCTCTTCTCTCTCTCTATATATTCTTGCTTTTATTTAGAATCTCTATAAAGTTTATATATATAATTTATCAGCTTTACACTGAACTAACAGCAAAATCACTAATGGTTGACCAGAAACCATAAGACAGAGTATGTACCAGAGCTAAGGTGAGTACTAAGACCCACACAAGATGTTATATATGTAATTTTTGGAAAGTAATTCAGAAAAGTGGATGAGAACTGCAGGTTAAATGAAATCTTCCAAGTTTACGCACTTGCCTTCAATTGTACTCAGACTTTCATTTCTCCTCATTTGAACTACTTGTTCCACATTCAAGTGATGTTGAGCACTAATTGCCTATCCCTGTCACTGGAAATGTTTCCATTTTCTCATTGTGAGATTAGACTTTAATTCCCCATGAGATGTAAGCACCTTCCTCACACTCTGGAAGTACCAGTCCAGCAATGTAGCTTCTCCTACTGGTAATGAGAAGAGCCCAGCCAGTGAATATGCTCTGTGAAATAGCTTGGTGTGAAGCCATTATGGTGGACACTTGACCTCACACTAGGTCGTGGGAACAAATTATGTTATTTTTAAATGATTGCTGGACTTTATTTATGATCTGTCTCTATTTTCTTCAGAAAACACTCTCCATGAATGAATTCAGCAGATGCATTTATGTGTGCGCTGCCGTGAGTGGAGCTGTGCAGAGACTAAGCATGTCCCTTCTACTGAATTTTCTTGGAGACACACAGCCTGACTACCCCTGACACTCTGTTCAGGAAGTATCTATCCTCACAGTGATCTGTCAGTCACTGTCTTCTGCTATTTCTAAGACAGTGTCTTTATGACCAGGTGAAAAACGGTGTCTCAAGAAGACTGAGGTAATCAACAAAATGAAAGGGTGAGAACATCCTCACAGTTCTGGGAATTCAGAAACAATCGACAGACGTCTTGTGTAAGGATGCAGAGCGGCTCCATGGGGGTGATAGCGTGAGTGCTATCACCCCATGGTGATATGAAATAGTGTTAGAAAAGAATTCATGCTAAAAGGAAGTTGCACTCGGGCTGGTGTAAAGCACGGTGCTGTGTGAGGTGAAGTTAGAATCATGGGTTCCCGGCCATCCTGGTCCCAACTGTGTATAGAATTTTTCATTCTAAAGCAAATCCCGAACTGCACGTCAGGTATTGGCTCCAGTCCTATGGTCTCCTCTCCACTGAATCCAGCAACTACTGTTCAAATCAGTCCTCTGACCTGAGTCCACAGTACATATATGTGACAAAGATAATCACAGAATCTGACTGGGCCCATGATTAATTTTAACCTTTATTTATTTTAATATATTTTTATGAAGTAGTTGGTACAGAGCTGCATGTATCTGAACCAAAAGAAGACAGTTTCCTCTCAGTTACCAGATGGGATAGGGCCTCCCCCTGGTTCTGTCAAGCAAGAGCAGCTCTGTGGCCTCCCAATCCTCAGAGTTCAGGACAGAACTCCTAGGGCACTTATTGCCTCTCACCGCCTGACTCAGGCCGGAGAGATCTCCCCTCCCAATGGCCATTGCTCTCATGCAGCAGATCCTGCTCTCAGTAGCCTCATCTGTCATCCTTTGAACCACCCCTACTAATTTTCCCCTCCATGAAATTTACCTGAGGACCCTGCACAGAGATTCATGGTGATGATTAGAACTTAGGGTCAGCAATGGGCAGCATGTATGTAAGAGAAACCTGGGTCCAACATGCAGGCACAGAGACTGTGATGCAGTAAAATCTGGGAGAGTGAGAGTTCAGCACAGGAGACAGAGAATCCACACTCTAGGCTCTATCAGGGAGGGAGAGGAGAGATGGTGGGTTGTGTGTTTGGAGAAGGGGGAAGGACAGGGAGGAGAAAAGAGGGGAGGGAGGGGGGATTTCAGGTGTAGAGTCAGAATAGGAGCAGTAGGTATGGACTTTAGTGCCCCAATTGCGTGTTGGGACCCAGGAACACATTCCTGGTGATGATGATGGACTCCTGTGTCTGCGCCGCTGCCCAGCCTCTGAGTACCGGGGAGTGTAAGTAAAATAACCTGGGGCGAGGTCTGAGTTTTCTGATTATTTGATTGTTTTGTATCTGGGAACTGGTCCCGAAGCTCCAGAAACAGGGGGACGCCTGTTTGTAAATTGTTTGCCTTATGATCAGAAGTCTGGGAGCTTTCCTAGCTTCTGCAGATACCAGAATAACCAACTGCTAATTCCTGACTTGCATTGCACCGGGTGATAGTGACTCTCTCCCAGAGATGCAGACACTGACGGAGACCGGGTCATCAGAATATCGCACCTGGCAGCTGACATAGGAAATGTAATTTTTAACCGAGTACCGGGGGCGGGCGTTCCTATCTAGCCATAGGTGGCCAGCTGACCCAAACAGGTCAATGCTAGGAGTTGAAGATTGAAGCCACATGAGATATATATTGTGGGGAGACCATCAGGAAAGCCCACCAGCCTGTATTCCAAGGCCATCAGGCTAGAAACAACTTTGTTACAGCTCGGAATAAGATTGGGTTATAGGGGTGGAAAAATCAAAACATAGGATACAATTTGAACTTGTCTCTTAAAAAGAGGTCAGATTTCTTCATGCTTGTCACCGCATGATAAATGTTCCCATTCCAAAAAATAAAAATAAGATAATCAATATTGTAGCCATAATCAAAATAAGATAATCAATTGTTGTGTGATTGTGATTGTGAATCAATAGTGTGTGACAATCATGGACTTTCACTGTCTGTCTTCCTGTTCATCATCGATTTGTTTGAGTGGCACCAGTAACATCTCCATATGTCCTGTCTCTCATGCTAGGAGAGCCCAAGGACACCAGCTTGCTCCAGGAACATCACGATCACGATCCACGATCTTCCCGTTGATCATCTATTTGCTAGAGCGGGCACCAGTAATATCTCCATATGTCCTGTCTCATGCCAGTAGAGCCAGGGGCATCGACTTGCTACAGGAACATAAGAAGCCTCAAACCATTATATTAGGTCATGGGAATGACCTAATATAGTGTTACTGGAATTTGGCATATCATATACAACACGGAAGCTTGCCAGGCTTGCCGGGCGGGAGGCAAACTCTTTTAAACACCTCCAAATAAAGCATTTATTGATGAACCCGCGGCCGCCAGCGGCCACTGAGCCCGGCTGTGATGGGCTGGTCTGCTGGGTGGAGTTCTGGCGAGAGGAAGTCAAAAGTGGAAAATGGCGGCGCCCGTGGAGTGGAGGGGGTGGTCTGGCTTGTTGTGAGGGCTCTGCCGGTGGTGGAGCCAGGGCTAGAACCGCCATGCCTCCCGACTGCCTCATGAGCGGCTGTACAGGGAGAGCAAGGAACAGCTCTGCCCCATGTGTGAGAGTCTCTGGACCAGCATACCTGGGCGGATTGAGAAAAAACTGCTGCAGGGTGGGTGTCGGTGATCCGGGCTGTGATGGGCTGGTCTGCTGGGTGGAGTTCTGACGAGAGGGAAGTCCAGAAGTGGAAAATGGCGGCGCCCGTGGGGTGAGGAAGGGGTGGTCTGGCTTGTTGTGAGGCTCTGCCGAGGTGGTGGAGCCAGGGCTAGAGCCGCCATGCCTCCCGACTGCCTCATGAATGGCTGTGCACAGGAGAGCAAGGAGAGGAGATTGAGAGAAAATATGTTCAGAGAGAGCACCTCTAATATATATTACAATCCACAGTAAGATTGTGCTCAAGAGTTCTGAAGGCTTTCCAGAGAGCCTAGAGGAGAGCAGAGACAGACCCCCCCAGGAAGACTATACTTTCAGGGATCATTTCTATGGTTAGTTACTAGAAGTTTCTCTGGTTGTGCAGAGCACCAGGAACATAAAAGCCTCAAACCACCATCAGGTCATGGGAATGAGGTCTTTAATTAGTACTGGTATTTGCCATATCAAATATGGCACAGGTAGCTCCAGGCTTTGTCTCGCGGTGACATACTCTAGTAGTCACCTCTAAATCCAGCATTGTTGATAAACCAAGTGGCTCATGCGCCACTGCGAGCCAGGGCTGTGATAGGCAGGTCTGTGAATGCAGGTTCTGACGAAGGGGGAGTCGGATGTGGAAATGGAGCCCTCATGGGTGTGGGGGGTCGTCTGTTGTGAGGCTCTGCTGAGGTGGCGGGCCAGGACTAAGACCCACCTCCCTCCGGACAGCCTCTTGAGTGGCTAAGCACAGGGAGGGAAGCCATTAACAGCTCTGCCCCATGTCTGTGAGTCTTAGATCCTCAATGGACTCTTACTATCATTGTGAAGCAGCTTGGGGACTTTATATGTGCTATGTTGGGAAAACGCAAGCAATAATATGAACCCAGAGACATTACTTATATTTATATTTTGTTTAATTTTTTCTTTGGTCCGCCCTGGTGGTGCTTAGCACCTCAGAACCTCCTCGTCTGCACACAGAATTATTCGTCAGAAGTTCCTCAAGGAACCATTTGGGAGCCGGAGCAAACCAGAGATCCCGGGCCTAGTGCCAAGTCAAATGCCTATCCTCCAATAATGATTCTTTTTAGACATTTATTTATATTTCTTGGAAGTTTTTAGAGCCTGAGCATGCAGGGAAGCATAGCCACTGTGATCTGGGTTTTTCCCCCACAAGTCCTAGAAAATAAAATGTGAGGCTTAGTACGAGGGGTATTGAAATTTGAATATTTTATTTTAATACTTTATTATTGAGGCAAGTGACTGTTATTAAACTCACTTAGATGAGATAGAGAAGTAGAAGTGTCACAAAAAGACCTAGGTTTCATTAGAGTGGAGAAAGCAGAGACATTGAGCCTAGCCAGTAAGGCATGTGTATGAGGAGAACTTGGAGGGCATAAACAGCGAGCTAAACATTTTATATTTTATATGTTCTCTCAAGTACCCACATCTCCCCAATCATTCACTTTATGACACTGGGTGTAAAGACCATTTCTCATTCCATGTATTGAGTATAATATAACACAGTGCCTGACAGTAAAAAATTAGCTTTTCTTTTACTGACAGAATCAGATGAAATCCTCGAGTCACAGGAACAGATCTCCTGCCTGATCCCAGCTCTGCCAGGGGACAGACCCATAGCAGAACCGGATGCCTCAGTCCATGAAGGAAGGTCCTTTAATAGAGTGAGACGCTCCGTATTAGGCTGCCAGGCGCACAGGCATACACCTTTGGTGTGAGAACACACTTAAGGCATGTTCTAAAATGCCTGTTGAGAAACAAATAGGAAATATTCTGAGTGACTGTTCCCACATGAACTCCTGAATCACACTGTCACCAACATTCTTCAGGAGAGAAGTAGTCTCTATAAGTAAAGAGAACTGGCAGATCTAATGTCATATTGGTGCTATGTAGAGGGATGAGGATGAGGAGTTATGGCGACTGAAATGTCCCTTCAAATTATGCGGAAAATTCCATCACAGCACATTGTGGCTGCATCTAATACTCTCAGCAGGAGGAGGCCCCAAGAGCAGCAGTACAGCTGGGAATGGCCAGCCTCACACAGCTGAGCTCTGGGGTTTATGTCATGGTGTGTATCACTGTAGGAGGGAAAGAGTATGCTGTACACGATAGTAAGTTGCAACATCTTCAGGCTCCAGGCTGCTGATGGTGAAATTAGAAATCTGTCCCAGACCCACTGCCGCTGAACCGCGGGGGCCTGTGTATAAACTGGTTGCCCATATATAGATCAGGATTCTGGGACTTTTCCTGGTTTCTGCTGATGCCAGGCTAACCAGAAATGCTAATGCCCTGGCTGGCCTTGCGGAGATGGTGACTTTCTCTCCCAGAGATGCAGAGCACAGAGGAAGGCTGGGTCATCTGGACATCCCACCTGGCACCTGAGAATAGGAAATGTAATGTGCATCATTATTTTAATAAAAAGATAGTTCAAATTCGAAAAGCCAGGAGAAGCATTAACGTAATGGCTTACGTTTCCTTCTTACCTGGGAGCCAGAGCAGTAGGGAAGCTGAGGAGCTGCGCACTAGGGGCCCTCATGTCCACTCTGTGTCGGCCGTGACTGACCCTGCAGGGTAAGACACACTATTATATAATGTTCGATGCTGAGCTCTGAGGACATACAAATATGGCGAAGACTGAGCAGACAGATAGGAGTGTCTGTGTGGGAACCAGCCAGCTGCGAAGGAAGAGAATCAGGTACGAAGCTTTGGGAAGCAGAGCTCTGCCACTTACAGAGAAGATGATCGATACTCCTGGAGTTTAAGAAGGGCCCATATGAACAGAGGCAGGTCCTCTGTCCCCTAGAAGTCAGGACATGGTTTCTGCCCACTCTCTTCC
>JAJIBD010029301.1:0-48700 GCA_021461705.1 Cryptotis parvus
TGCAGGACTCCTTTAGGCCGCTGCATTAGCACACTAAAGGGCCTAGGTGAGGTGCAGGGAGGGATTATCTAAGGACATTTAACACTCCCCTGCTTTCCATAACAATGGGAGGGAAGGTCTGAGTTGAAGGGATATAAACTTTCAGCCGGATTTCACTCTCCGGCGCTTCTTTGGGGCTGTGCTAGCTTGAGCTGTCGCCCCTGCTTGGAAGTGTTCTTCTCCTTTCCCAAGCACCCCTGCAGTGGTGGTCGCCATCTTGGGCCCTACACGTGAAAGGGGGTTCTAGCCCGGAATCCTAAGCATCGGGTTTTTCCCGCGGATTTGTATGCCTGAACCTGTGGATAAAGTCTTTTAAAACCTCACCGGATCCCCTGAGGTTTCATCCATTCCTCCGGCTGCGAGGTAGAAGGGAACTTCGCTTCCGGCACTGTCGGGGACGCCCGGCGGTGTGCGCCCGACATTTGGCGTCCTTAGTGGGCAACACGAACATCGTCTGGTCTAATTATCATCGGGACAGAGATCATCTGCCTCCGAACCTTGATTAGTAAATGATGGAGTATCTCATGGTATAGATACACATTGTAATCTTTTAGTGGCTCGAAACCATACACCAGCCCAGTCTATAAAGTTCTACTTTCTCAGAACTACTCTATCTTTTCCAAATCATCTGGGTCCTTGCGATTTTTAAACTGTACCCTCAAGTAAGGACAATGTTTAATAGAGAGAGGGAGGAAAGTAATAAATTGAATGCAATCTTTAAGGGATGAGATTTTACTCAGCGATTGAAGAAATAAGTGAGGATCATAAAGCTACAGGTAGACTGGTCTTAAAGCTTGAGGACAGAATTATTAAACAGAGTTTAAAATTTGAAAAGAAATCAGGAAGAACAGGAAAGTAAAATTATTAACAAGATTCTGAAATTTGAGAAAAAATTAGAAGAACAGGATTTAAATTCAAGAAAAATTAAAGAAGAACAGGATTTAAAATTCAAAGAAAAAATTAGAAGAGGGATTTAAAATTCAAGGAAAAATTAGAAGAACAGGGAAAGTAAAATTATTAAACAGGATTTAAAATTTGAAGTAAAGTTTGAAGAGCAGAAGAAGGATATCGATAAAATCAGCAGTATCTTAGAGGAAGAAATTGACAGACAGAGAGATAGAATAGATGGACCCAGAAAGAGGAGGTTTGGAAGTTACACATAAGATTGAAAAAGAACAAAAGGAAGAAACCTATAGGAAAACTGAAAACTTAAACCAAGAAAATGGATGTGTTACGCAGGGAGATTTCTGATTTCATAACTTATCAATCAGGACCTAGTGCTCTCAATACTGGCGTGAACCAACTAAAAGCCGTTCACAAACACGCCCCAAATTTGTAGACTTGAAAAAGGGGTGGCCTCATTCCCAGCAAAAAAATTTAAAGAATTCCAATTTGGCTGACAACTTGAGAGAGAACAGGAAAACCCTGTAGGAGGCAAATTCCCAATCTGAAAACCCCCAGAGTTAATACCCTCAATGGGGTAGATGTTCCTCTGCCAGATACTACAAGCTCTGGACGAGGAAGAAGGGGAGAAACAGATTAGCTCTTGAGTCAAAGAGCAAGCCCAGCAATCTTTCTCATGACCAATCTAAAGATAAACTAAAACCGATTCATGAAGACTTAAAAATTGAGGCAATAACCCCATTTAGGAAGGACTGCGACAGGTTTGGAATATCAAGTCCTTATACTTTTTAAAATATTTAGCTGATTCGGAGCGAAAGTAGTCAGTGGGTATTGGGAGACTTTGAAACGTTTGCCGATACGTGTCTAACATAATGACAGTAGCATGCAATGGTAAGTATGTGGTATCTAGATGGAGTTAACCAGAATATTGACACTTTATAGTGAGGAATCAGGCCATACTATAACTTTTTGCCATGCTAAAAGGGGTGAAGGTGAATGGAAAACAAAGCAAAAAAAGCGACATTACCTGAAACCCTATTTATTTAAAATTCGTTCGGGAGACAGCATTAAGGTGGGAAAGAGTAGGAGTTCCGACCCTGAATTTCTAGGTAGCATACTAAAATTTACCAGGGTCGTGATGAACCATACTTTGATTTTGTTGGGAGATTATGTGAAACAATCCAAAGACAGGTTCAAGACCCAAACCACTCAAGAAATCCTAAAACTAAACTTAGCATATGAGAATGCTAATCAAAATGTCGAAAGCATTACTATATGGTATTAGGGAAAAGGCTGACCTCATGGGGTATCTAAAAGGCCTGTAGAAATGTCGGTTTAACCCCCCATAAAACACAGGATGATATAGAGGCTTATCCCATACAGCAGGGAGGATTCAGGAGAGGGATGAAATGTCAGACAGCTCTAGGAGAGATAAAAATGGAGAGAAACAAGTCAGACAGCTCTAGGGGGAGAAGCAATAAATTTCAAAGGATAAACAACAATCGGAGAAACTATTCTAATAATCGTAGCTCCACCCCTCGAAGGGCCCCACCTGGACCATGCCCCAGGTGCAGAAAAAGGAAAAACATTGGGCTAGAGACTGTCGGTCTTGGAGGCGAAGTCAGCCTCAGGCTTCATCTGGACAGATAACCTGCTTTATCTGGAAAGAAGGGACACAACCCGTAGAGATTGCCCATCTTCTACAATTATCAATACAGGGCAACATTCTAATACCTTTATAGGAAATGTTACATGGGCCCCCTCCCAGGTTCCACAAGCTCCGCAGGCTCAAATAACATCTATGCCTCCCTAATGCGGAAACTGGGTGGGGGCCAGCCCCAGGCCCAGCTGAATCCAGGGCACTCTCCTTCATTCCACCTGCCCAATATCCTCCGAATCAGAATCCACAGAATTACAGTCAATAAATGCTCTCGGCCTACCCCATCAGGCAGTGGCAGTCTCGACATTCTCTGCCCCAAGACTGTCACAATATACCCAAGTCAAGACCCCTACATGCTAAAAACAGGGATAAAAGGACCTGCTCCCCAGGTAGTATGGGTTTAATTCAGGGGAGCGATTGGCGGAAATTTAAGGGAATTATGGTGCATTTCGGACTTCTGGATCCTGAATCTCATGGAGAGATAATACTGTCAATATCTGTGCCAACTAAATGGACTTTTTAAAAAGGGGAACCACTTGCTAAACTATTATTATTTTTTGAGGATCCGTAGTCAGTCCGAAAACCCTACAGCTGGTGGCTTAAACAGTACCAACCATTCTGCCAACTTCATTGTTGGTTATGCAGCCACACAGAACCAAGCCCACCAGCCACCTGCTAACTATCTAGTTGGGTACACTGCCAGAATTTCTCAGGCCAAGCGGCCGGTTATACCCATCAAAAATTATAAAAAGGAAATTCAAAGGCATGTTGGATACAGGGGCAGACATATCCATAATCTCCACCAAGTATTGGCCCTCTAACTGGGCCCTAAAGAAAGTGTCCCATAGCCTGAGCGGGTAGGCAATATCTCCTCCTCTCTTCTCCGACAGAGTGCCAGGTGGCTGCCGTGTATTGGCCCTGAAGGGAATGTAGCCATGGTCCAGCCTTATATAGCCCCTATGCC
Source organism: Cryptotis parvus (assembly GCA_021461705.1). Lineage (NCBI taxonomy): Eukaryota > Metazoa > Chordata > Mammalia > Eulipotyphla > Soricidae > Cryptotis > Cryptotis parvus. The sequence continues at coordinate 3,567 of JAJIBD010029301.1, forward strand.
TTTAACTTTATGGGGTCGAGACATGCTTGAGCAGTGGGGCCAGTAATCCACATACCTCGTCCACTCCCGTCTAGCACCAATTCCAGCTCTCCATAATGAAGCCTAACACCGAGTAACCCTTTTAATTGGGGCCGCTGTGGTTTAGGCCACTACCTATCCACACAGTATTCAGAATCCGACAAACCTATATGGACACCACAGTGCCCCTCAATACCAAAAAGTTAGAGGCGCTAACAAATCTAGTGGAAGAACAGCTGAAATTAGGACATATTGAGGAAACGTTTTCAGAATGGAATTCTCCTTGTTTTTGTAATACAGAAAAATCAGGCAAATGGCGTTTGCTGATTGACTTAAGGAATGTAAATTCTACTATGGTCCCCATGGGAGCCCTACAACCTGGGCTCCCCCCAGCAGCTATTCCTAAGGATTGGCCGCTAATTATCATAGATTTAAAAGACGCTTTTACAGCATACCTATCCACCCAGATGATCGGAAAAGGTTTGCATTTTCAGTCCCTTCCATAATCATAAAGGGTCCTTTACGTAGGTTTCAAGGACAGTATTGCCCCAAGGAATGACTAATCCACCTACGATGTGTCAACACTTTGTTGATGAGGGTTTTGCGACTCATTCGATGCTAAAGTGCCTGGTGCATACATCATCCACTACATGGATGATATCCTACTAGCTTGTGATAATTCCAGAGATCTCCAGAATTTATATAATGATGTAATGACAGTTTTACCAGAGGCTACCCTAGTAGCTCGGGAAAAATCCAGATGCAGCCTCCATATGAATATTTGGGCTATGCTCTGACCGCACTTTTACAGTGGTCCCCAAAAGATCTCCATTAATCAGAAAAGGCTCAAAACCTTGAATGATTTTCAAAAACTGCTGGGGATATCAATCGGTGCGCCTCCCTTGGTATTACTGTGAGCTCAGTAACCTGTTCCACATTGAAGGTGATCCTGCTTTAAATAGCCCAAGGCAGCTAACTCTTAAAGCTCAGAAGGAATTAGATTTTTACATGAATCGCACCCCCAAAATCTTACCTCTCCAGATTTAATCCCGGAGAAAAAAAGGTATGGTTCTTGGTCTTCAACACTCCCAGTCCCCAACTGCTGCTATAGCCCAATTATCTGGACCGTTAGAATGGGTTTACTTACATAACAAGCAGAATCGTACTTGCTACACCTTACCTTGAGATGATAGCTAATCTTATAATTAAGGGAAGATCAAGAACCCAATGTGTCCCGGACATTGGACATGATCCCCATGTAATTGCACTACCTGACCCTAAAAAAAGAAATTGAAGCTGTTTTTACACTCAGTGAAATCCTTCAGAGAGCTTTTAGCAGATTTTTCAGGAGATATCTTATCATTACCCAGCTGGAAAAACACGGGAATTTCTCGAAAAAGGACACCTTTTATAATTTCCACCATTGTCGCTACCTCTCCCATTCCTGATGCTCCAGTGTATTATATTGATGGCTCCTCATCAGGAAGGGGGTGGAATTACAGGTCCTTCGTTGACCACTACTGTACATACAAATTATAAATCTGCCCAACAAGTGGAACTCGCCACCCTGATACATTTACTATCCCATATATCTGGCCCATGTAATGTGGTGAGTGATTCTGCATATGTAGTTGGTTTATTTCCTGGAATTGTCACTGCTTCTTTAAATGCCCATAATCCTATAATTCAGGAGCTGCTCCATAAACTACAAGATCTCCTCCGAAATAGAACATTCCCTATATACATCTCCCACATCCGTTCTCACAGCCGACTCCCGGGCCAATGGTTCGAGGAAACGAAGCAGCAGATCTCTTGGCAGCACCAGTATTTAAATCAGCTGAGGAAGAGCACCAGACTCTACATACAAATGCCCGCCGCCTTCATGTACACCATGGCATCCCATGGAGACAAGCTAGACAAATTGTCCGCGAACTTGTCTGTCTGTGCTCCTTTACATTGTACATCTCATGTAGCAGGAGCAAATCCTCGAGGTTTACAGACAAACCAATTGTGGCAGATGGATATAACTCATACTAACTTATTTCCCAACAAACCTTTCCTTCATGTGGTCATCGATACATATTCCCGGTTCATATGGGGCTGTTCCTATGACGTCTGAAAGAGCTAAATCTGTTTGTTCATTTTTACCCAGTGCTTCTCCGTCATGGGTATTCCCCATACCATAAAAACAGATAATGGTCCTGCTTACACCAGCAAAACCTTCAAATCCTTTTGCAGGAATGGCAGATCAAACATATTACAGGAATTCCATATAATCCACAAGGACAAAGGAATAGTTGAACGTGCCCACAGAACACTTAAAACTCAGCTATTAAAGCAACGAAAAACAAGCATGCCTCCAATGGATTCTTTATCTTTAACATTATTTACCTTAAACTTCTTAAATATACCTCAAGGAGATCCCTATACCGCGGCTGAACGTCACTTTCAAGAAGATATGCAAACTCAAAAAACAGTCAATTCACCTATCTGGGTGAAAATTGATGATAAATGGATTGCAGGTCACCTCCTCATTCGGGAAGAGGCTATGCTTTCATTTCTACAGACGACAACCCTGCCAAGAAACTCTGGGTCCCTCTGCGACTTGTTAAGACTAGAATCCTCCAAGAATCAGAAAACAATTAATTCTTTCAATATAAAGTCTTAAATTTTAAATTGCAAGTTGCTGTTTAAACTTCCTGGATTGGTTCCTTTTAATAATGATCTTGTTTTGCAGTCTGTGATCATGGTTCATGTCTAATATCTTGCCTTACAGCCTAAATATTTTCTTTCTTGCAAAAAAAAAAAAAAAAAAAGGGTGGAAAAATGGGTGGACTCTGATCACAGTGCTCATTACAAAAATGTTTGCTAAATCAATAAAAAATTGTTTTTCTAATGATTCTGTTCACAGGATGAGATATTCGAATCCAGTAAACCTGCGCTACAGTGCTCAATACTCCGAGACTCCTAAAACAGTGCTCGCTAAAAATTTAATAATTTGCAAAACTAATTTTTCCCAATGCTCTATTCACAGGAAAAGACACTTTCTCACCATCATTTGCCGGCTTTATATTTATGAAGCGCTTGACTCGTTACCATTTATCACCCTAAATGGGTCACATATACAGCTGTAAGATATTGATCGATCAAATGTATGTCGTGTGTGTGCATGTGGTGGCCACCATTATGTTTGTGATTAATGTTGTGTCTATGTTATGTCTCAACTACTACCTTCTCAATTTCTGACCACTACAAACCTCTATTACATTCATCAACTCCACTGCTGATCCACTAGGTTTATCAATTTTAAAATCATCAATTCTCATACTTATTTCCCTGCTCCACCCATGTTGGAGCTTCTTTATATTCTTCTCTCCATCCCAGACTTGGATCCCTACAAAGCCTTAAAATCTCTACTTGTGATTAACCTCGAAAAGTGTTTTTGTCTCGCCTAAGCTACAGGTACAGTTACCGGTGCCAATGTTCCCTTGCTGAAGAAGCCCTGCAAGACGCCCACACCGATGTTCCAGACACCTGCTCCAGCGCTCAAGACTCCTGTTCCAGAGTTCAAGATATCACACCGATGTTCAGGACACCTGCTCCAGCACTCAAGACTCCTGTTCCAGAGTTCAAGATACCACACCGATGTTCCCGACACCTGTTCCAGCACTCAAGACTCCTGTTCCAGAATTCGAGATACTTGTTCCAGTGTTCATGAGACCCGATCCAGTGTTCCTGACAATTCCAACGAGTTCCTGATCGCTGCTCTCCAGAGACTCATACTCATATGATCACCGCTATTGCTGTTCCAGAAGTAGCCCCACAGACTTTTACACAAAATATAGCAAATTGACTCTCACAAATTATGGACAGTGCAAACTATAGTCCGTTATAATCAGACAGCTAAAAAACACTTTGTCTTAAACTTTGCTTTGGGTCCAAAAACAAGTTAGGATCCTAAAGTAACATGTATTATCATTTTGTAATTGGAATTGTTTTTTCTTATCTTAATTTTCTGTACATTACTAAATATTTCTTACCTTTTCAATTTTTATTAGTAAACTAATCAGGGAGTTGTTGCAGGACTCCTTTAAGGGCCGCTGCATTAGCACACTAAAGGGCCTAGGTGAGGTGCAGGGAGGGATTATCTAAGGACATTTAACACTCCCTGCTTTCCATAACAATGGGAGGAAGGTCTGAGTTGAAGGGATATAAACTAGCCGGTTTTCACTCTCCGGTGCTTCTTTGGGGGCTGTGCTCGCTGTGAGCTGTCGCCCTGCTTGGAAGTGTTCTTCTCCTTTTCCCAAAGCCTTTGCACGTGGTGGTCGCCATCTTGGCCTACACGTGGCTGGGGTTCTAGCCTGGAATCCTAAGCATCGGGTTTTTCCTTTTTGCTGATTTGTATGCCTGAACCTGTGATAAGTAAAGTCTTTTAAAACCTCATCGGATCCCTGAGTGCTCATCCATTCCTCGGCCGGCCCGGAGGTAGAAGGGAACTCGCTTCCCGGCACTGTCGGGGGACCCCCGGCGGTGCGCCCGACAATATGCCCTTCTGATTTTTCCCATTATATGCTAAGCTGATATAGAAGTCATTTCAGGAGGCTTGCCAATTTTGTAAGTATTAAGTAGCACAACCGAGAAAGACAATAGGAGCTGGGAGGAAATAACTTGCCGAACAAGGGGGTTGAACCTCCATATAGAGTTCCTTCTTTTTTTTTTTTTTCTTTCTCTTTTTTGGTGGGAGGAACACCCTAGTGGTGATCAGGGCTTACTCCTGTCTCTGTCCCCAGTGGTCATTTCTGGCAGTGCTGGGGAACCATATACAGTGCCAGAAGTCAAACCTGGCTAGATAGGCTACATACAACAGAAATGCCTTAGCACCTGCCCTTCCTCATTTTCTTTCTTTTCAAAAACTTACTTCTGGGGGGCAGAGTGATAGTAGAGTGTTTGCATGTGGCCAAAGTGGTATTGACCACCAGCACCCTGTATGCCCTGAATCTACCAGGAGTGATTTCTGAGTGCAAAGCCAGGAGTGAGCCCTAAGCATCACAGGGTGTGGCTCAAGAATCACAAAATAAAATGAACAAAATAAAATCAACTCACTTCAGTCCATGCTTCCCTGGGTAGTTTATGATACTGAGTTTCAGGTGACTTTATTTGAATAGTAGAGTCTCCATCTTAGATTCTATTGCTTCCACTCTTGGGACAAGGTGAAAGCCTGACTTTGTGTGGCTCTGAACTTACATTTAGTTGTTTACACACCACATCAGCAAAGGCTTTGGCTTATGGATGAAAGGGGTAGCCATGTAGCTATGTATTATTCATTTTGTATCTTGTTCCTGAGTGCGACCCAATTCCTCACATGTGATATTGCAAATGAAACTAAAGTGTAGTTCTTTGCCAGAGAAAAATGTATCACATTCATATAGTTTTGGTTTCTTTAATTATATGTTTCTTTATCTCAATTGTGAATTCTTTTTTTCCTTTTTTATTATACCACCATGCAGTGTACAATTAAAAAGATGCTCATTATTGAGCTTCAGTCAGACATTTTCCAGCACCCTTTCCTCCACCATTGCCCACTTCCTACCACCAATATCCCCAAGTTCCTCCCCCATCCAGCCTGCCCCAATGGCAGGCAACATTTCTCTTATTTTTCTCTCTTTCTTTCTCTCTCTCTCTTGCACATTGTGGCTTGCCCCTACAGACAAGTAGGGATTATGTAACTCCCCTTTGTTTGATTTCAATGTTTGTTTAGATCTAGTGTGGCACTAACATTTCCATAATGAATAGAGCACTAGTGTATATATGTATATATATATGTATATATATATAATGCCTTCAGTACTCCATATATATATATGAGTACTGAAGGCAGATTCTTCAGGTCTTCGGGTCTGACTTAGTCTGGGCCTGGTGCTGTTCCCTTCTTTACTGACGAAATGGCATGTTGGATTTCAGAAGGGAGAAAGGAAAGTTGGGAACGACATATCCATGCTTCAAATTTGGTATGTGGCCAGGTGGATGTGGCTATCAAAGAGATCTGAGTCGAAGTCATGGATAATCTTCTCCATTGCCTTTCTGGAAGATGTGATAAATCCATCAGGATGTTGGAGGGCAGTCATCTTGGTCTTATAGTTGGCGAGGGACAGGCGGGCATTTGCAAATTCTTTTCCCAGATTCTGCTGCATCTTCCAGTATTTTTGCTCTTCTCTCTTTGATGACTTCCCTTTATCGCTTCTATGCACTGCTTTTGCAAGCTTGGATGTTAGCATTTGGTTGCCTGAGGCTCACGCCTTGCCACATTGGCGAATGAGCTCGAGAGTTTTTGAAAGACAGGAGTCCTTTGTTGTTTTTTTTCTCTCTCTGCATTCTTCTCGCACAATCATGAAGGTGCTGAACCAGTCGGTTGTATTCTTCATCGATGTCATCAATGATGGTATCTTTCCATGTTGCCGCAGTGGTGCCTATGAGTTCCCAGTTGGTGGTCGTTCTGGGAGTTCTCTTCTTAAACTTTGCAGCCTTTTCTCCCCCCGTTGTGTGAAGTAGAATTTGCATGAAGGAGACGGTGGTCCGATCCTGTTTGGAATTTGGGGATGACAGCAACATTGGTCAGGCAAAAGTGATAAGATGATGTGGTCAATTTCATTGTGGAACTGTCCACCAGGGGGTTTCCATGTCCAACGTTTCAATTTAGCCTTCTGGAACTGTGAGGTCCCATGATTGGTCTTGGTGGACATGATGAACTTAGATAGTCTCTCATCCTGTTCATTTCATTCTATGTTGGAGGACATGTTTAGCTAATCTGGGAGTTTTGTTGTTTTGCTCACTCCCAGCTTAATCTTATTTAAGCCAATGTTCATTCTAATGAGATCTCTCTTCTATGTAAACACTGCTAGAGGGTGTGGCAGTTACAGAAGTCACCTTGATTGAATAACTTCTGACTTATACATCTACTAAGACTTCTATGTTTTCTAGATTGGGCACAGCTCCTCTTTATACCCACTGCACCCAACGTGGGACAGTTAGAATTTACCAGGAGACTACCACCCTGGCTACGCTGAGACTAAAGGTAGACTATAGGAAGGATCATACTAGTTTGCTCTAAGCAGGCGAGTATGACCCTTTCAGTACATGAGAACAAGATACTCAGAATCACCCTGGTGCAGATAATAATAAGGACCTTGTGGGTACCATCTAGATTACATGAAGCTCATGAAGTTAAGATGTATTACTTTATATCAGCCCCTCTCTCTCCAGTGTTTTACATAAGAGATAATCTCGGGCTTAGTCCTTGGTGTAACCTTTGTTTATACCTACAATAGGGTGTGGCACTACACTCTGTTTAGGGTTCTTTGTTGGCATGACAACCTCCCGATTGGGTTACTTTGGTGTATATAAGGGGCTGACTTGAGGCCCCTTCACCTTTTGCCTTTTGGTTCCTCAGCCTTCAGCTTTTGGCTCCTGCAGGCTTTTGGCTTTTGGCCTTTTGCTCTTTGGCCTTTGCTCCTTCTTCTGGGTAGGACTCAGCTCGGGTGAGATCCTCTCTCTTTGGTGGGAGACTTAGGCTCTTTTGTATGGTCTAAGTTCGGACCAGAGCTAAAGTTTGTTCATTATATTGGAGTGCTGTGGAAAAGCTTTTGTACTATTAAAAGCCATTTTTGGAACTGCACCGGACTCGTGAGTTTTCATCTGTTCTCCCGGCGTCCTCGGAGGTAGAAGACAACCTCTGTCCTGACACTGTCGGGGACCCCGGCGGCGTTCCCGACAAACATATTCCATAAAATATACTAATTAAATCTAATTAATATAAATCAAATGTATTGAATTAAACATAAATATATGAATATATAATATAAATAAATGACTTAATGATTAAATATATTAATAAATTTAATATATAAAAATTTTATTGTCACCATTAAACAACGACAAAGCTATTGATGATTTGGCTTCCGTGATAGTTTTCAAATATCTAACTTGTTCCTATTTCCTTGAATGTAGTGTCAGGAACAGAAATGGCTGAACTGTGTGACAAATGTAATCACACTTGGCAAAACTCAGAATGAGTGATGTAAAAATCAGGGGACTCCAGGGGGCCAGAGCAATAGATCAGCGGAGAGGACTTTTGTCTTGCAAACAGCCGACCTGGGTTTGATTCCCTGGCATCACATATGGTTCCCCCCAAGCACCACAAGGAGTAATTCCTGAGTGCAGAGCTGGGAGTATCCCCAGAGCATTGCTGAGTATGACCCAAAAAGGAAAACAAAAAAAATCATGTGACTCTGCTGAAATTATCCAAGTCCCAGAAACAGTTGTGTTTAGTTTTCACTTTTTTTTGGGTCACACACGGTCATAATCAGGGGGTTTCTCCTGGCTTTACACTCAGGAATAACTCCTGGCGGAGCTCGGGGGACCATATGGGATGCCCGGAATCCAACCCGCCCGCATGGGCTGGCTGCGTGCAAAGCAAACGCCCTACCCGCTAGGAAGATCACTCCGGTCCCCCATCTTTTATTTAGAACACGAAATTCTGCTTCTTTTTCCTATGTGTTAAACGTAGTACATATTTACATTTGTCGACACAACCAAAAATGTCCCGAAAAGCAAAAACAAATCAGAGAGACACAGGAGCACACACACGGATTCCACCACGTGGCTCCAAACCATCATGACACATTGTCCCATGCTGGCCCATGCTTGGTTGCTGCAAGGTGATCTGCAGCACTAGGGGACCCGAGCAGTACCCCTTTCTCGGGTGCTGGCACTGAAACGCTAGGAGGCCCACAGAGAGATAAACACGGACTCTACGTGCTGTATTACATATGACAATATATTCCGTGGTAGGGGCCTGCGCCCAGCTCCCCACCTCGCCTGGCAGGAAGCGCCTCCACCTCCCACTGCGCTCCCTTCCTCAATCTTCCTTTTCAGGGGGAAGAACTTAGGGGTCCCGGAGCTCTCTCAGAGTCAAGAAAGTGCCCACGGGGACCCTAGGAGGAGATCAGAACCTCCCATTCTGCAACAAGAGGGGCTGGACAAGGGTGACCCGGAGCATCTGACTTGGAGAGATGAGGGGGTGGGGGGCTCCGACCCGGTGAATGGGGAATCCACAAACCTGACCTGGGGCTCACTGGGTCCCAGATCCCTGAAAAGACGGCTTATAACCCCGGGATCTCCCGCGAGGTCGAAATCCCCACAGGGTCCCACCGAGGTGACCCTAGTCAAACCACCCAGGGTTGCTCCCAGGCCAGAGAAAGCCCGTCAGTCACGGTTCCAGCGCCTCTGGGCTTCCGCCCGATCCCACGCACCCACCATCTCCAGCCTCGCTCAGCTCCGCGGCTGTCCTCCAAAGCCAACCACCATCCACCCAGTTCATTCCGACAGGAGCCGGCACTTGTGGGGAGACTTTGGTCCTACTCCAGGGTGGAGAAGCACAGGAAGTCGTCGGGATGGTGAGAGTCGCCCCCATTGGACAGAGAGGTGGATACGCCCACCCCAGATGTGATTGGACCGCGGCACAGACGCCCTCCAGTGTGACCTCATAGAAAATGACTAGGTGGGCGCAAGTGATTGGACAGTTTAGCTGGCAATCATCTCTCGGTCTCGAGTATGAGCATTGGGGGTATAAGTAGAATTGGGAGAGAGTGTGTGTCCTGGGGGGTGTGTGGCGTAATGTGGGAGTGTTGGTGGGTGTGGATATGTTTGGTGGAGGGTCTGGATGCACAGCAGTTGCTCTCTAGCTGAGCCACAAAATTTAGGATTTTTTTCTTTTTCTTTTTTTCTTCTTTTTTTTTTTTTTTTTTGCTTTTTGGCCCACATCCAGCTTTGTTCCGGCTCCGTTCCTCCTCTGCTGACCCAACCACCATCCACTCAGTTGAAGCCGAAGGGAGCCGGCACTTGTGGGGAGATGTTGGTCCTACTCCAGGGAGCAGAAGCACAGGAAGTTCTCGGGATCGTGAGTTGGCCCTCATTGGACAGAGGAGTGGGTATGCCCGCCCCAGACGTGATTGGACGCGGCACAGACACCCCCAGTGTGACCTCCATAGAGGATGACTAGGTGGGTTCAAGCGGTTGGACAGTTAGCTCACATGTCTCACGTGGGGCCAGAGCTATAGTCCAGTGGGTAGGGCGTTTGCCTTGCAGGCGGCAGACCCGGGTTCAATCCCCAGCACCCCATATGGTCCCTGAGCACCACCAGGAGTAATTCCTGAGTGCAGAGCCAGGAGTAACCCCTGAGCATTGCCATGTGTGACCCAAAAAGAAAAAAAAAAGTCTCGCGTTTTGGGGGTCTGGGGGATAAGTTTAACTGGGCGAGTGTGTGTCCTGAGGATGTGTGACATAATTGTGGGTGTGTGTGCACAGCAGGAGCTCTATAGCTTAGCCACATTTACTGTGCAAAACTTAGGATTTTTTGTTCTTTTTCTGTTTTCCTTTTTCTACTATTTTTTTTTTTTTTTTTTTTTTTTTTTTGTCCCACATCCAGCTTTGCTCAGGGGTGCTACACGGTCCATTTGGGCTGGAGAAGATGGGTCCCAAAACATCATATATTCTCATAATTTCTGAGTGAAAATCTACAATTTTTGCCAAATACAGAAGTAAAACTTCTTTGGCATATATAAGAGTGGTCCAAGAGTATAACAAATGTCAACTGAAAAGAAATCAGAGCGAGCACAGGAATGAAGACACTACGTGAATCATACAGAGCAATCTATTGTCCGTGGATCAGAAGTAACTGTGTCAGAGACTGGAGTGATAATACAGTGGGGAGCGCTTTGACTTGGAAGCGCCGACCCAGTCTGCTCCCCCGCATCCCATATAGTCCCGTTGAGTATAACTAGGAGTAATTCCTGAGTGTAGAGTCAGGAGTAACTCCTAAGCATCACCCGTGTGACGCACAAAACACGAAAAAGTAAATATGTTAGTTTGTATATAAACACAAAATGAGACTTTTAGCATTTGTGGATCATTTTCCTCAGATTATCAACTTTTTTTTTTTTTGGTCTTTTGAGGTCACATCTGGCAGTGCTGAGTATTTGCTCCTGGCTCTCCCCCTCAGATATTACCCCTGCTGGTGATCAGAGGGCACTTTGGGATACTGGTCGGACGTATGCAAGGCAAATGCCCTACCCACTGTACTATCGCTCAGACCCTTATTTACATCTTGAGATCTTTTCTGTGATAGCACAGCGGGGAGGGCAATTGCCTTGCATGAGACCAAACCGGATTCAATCCCTGGCATAGCATATGGCACCTAGAGCACTGCCAGGAGGAATTCCTAGTGCGTGGCAAAAGAGAAACCCCTGAGCATTGCTGAGCACCCCTGAGGGTGATCCAAAAAAGAATAAAAAAAAAAAGAAGCACTTTTCCCATCATTAACTGCTGGAAGCCCACAATCTCGTTATATGTGGCAAAAACTATACACATGCTTATCGCAATATATATGCTTATAGCAATGTATTAAAATGTATTTAAATTTTAACATATTCCATAAAATATACTGATTAAATATAATTTATATAAATCGAACGTATTTGATTAAACATAAATATATGAATGTATAATATAAATCGATAATTTAATGATTACATATATTAATATTTTTAATATATAAAAATTTTATTGTCACCATTAAACAATTACAAAGCTATTGATGATTTGGCTTCCGTATAGTTTTCAAATATCTAACTTGTTCCTATTTCCTTGTATGTAGTGTCAGGAACAGAAGTGGCTGAACTGTGTGACCATAGTAATCACTCTTGGCAAAACTCAGAATGAGTGATGTAAAAATCAGGGGACTCCAGGGGGCCAGAGCAATAGATCAGCGCTAGTAGGACTTTTGTCTTGCAAACGGCCGACCTGGGTTTGATTCCCTGGCATCACATATGGTTCCCCAAGCACCGCCAGGAGTAATTCCTGAGTGCAGAGCTGGGAGTAACCCCTGAGCATTTCTGTTTATGACCCAAAAAGAAAAAAAAAATCATGTGACTCTGCTGAAATTATCCAAGTCCCAGAAACAGTTTTATTTAGTTTTCATCTTTTTTTTTTTTTTTTGGGGTCACACATGGCCATAATCAGGGGTTTCTCCTGGCTTTACACTCAGGAATAACTCCTGGCGGACCTCGGGGGACCATATGGGATGCCGTGGTTCAAACGGGGCTGGCTTGGGCCGGCCGTGCAGGGCAAACGCCCTACCTGCTGGGCTATCACTCAGGCCCGTTTTCACCTTTCTGATGAGGCAGAAATACCTGACAAATTGTTCGGAGTACCAGGAAGGTCGAGATATGCTGATCCAGAGACAGACATGGGGCAGAGCTGCTGACTGGCTCTCACTGTGCCCAGCCGCTCATGAGGTGCCCTGGAGGGATGGCGGGTTCTAGCCCTGGCCCGCCACCCCAGCAGAGCCTCACAACAAGCCAGAGGACCCCCCACTCCACGAGGACCTCCATTTTCCACATCCGGACTTCCCCCTCGTCAGAACTCCACCCAGCAGATCAGCCTATCATAGCCCGGCTTGCGCAGCCGCTTGTGGCAGCACAGTTCATCAATAAATGCTGGATTTTGAGATGACTACAAGAGTATGCTACCCGCACCGCAGAGCCTGGCAAGCTACCCGTGTCTATTTGATATGCCAGATACCAGTAACAATTATAGACCTCATTCCCATGAGCTGATGGAATGGTTTGAGGCTCTTTATGTTCCTGGAGCAAGCAGGTGCCCTTGGGCTCTACTTGCATGAGACAGGTCATATGGAGATGTTACTGGTGCCCGCTCGAGCAAATTGATGATGAACGGGAAGACACTGATACAGTGACAGTGATACCAGGAAGGTCATACAACTGAAAAGAATGTCAGAATCCATGTCTGACTTTGCATATCAAATTCTGTGATTAAATTCTTCTTTATAAGTCAGCACATCTGGGGCCAGAGCGATAGCGCAGCGGGTAGGGCGCGTTGCCTTGCACGCAGCCGGCCCATGCCAGCCCGGGTTCGATCCCCGGCATCCCATATGGTCCCCGAGCAGCACCAGGAGTAATTCCTGAGTGCAGAGCCAGGAGTAACCCCTGAGCATTGCCAGGTGTGACCCAAAAAAAAGCAAAAAAAATAAATAAATAAAATAAAAAAAAATAAGTCACCACATCTAATGGTAGATTTTGCGGGGGTCACTCAGAGTTCCAGCAATGCTCAGGGGGACAAACCAGGGTTGAACACTGCAGACTCAGGACATTTGGTGGTTGGATATGTAAGTCAGGGCCTAGCAAATATGAGGCATGTGCTCTGACAAGTTATCTCCAGACCCCTATAAGACAAAAATTTTCTAAGTCAGTGTAGGAAGCAATGAGGTAAAATAAAGAAATAAGTGTGGGCTCAGAAAGAGAGTACCATGAGTAGGGCACTTGCCTTGCACGCAATCTTTCAGGTTCAAACCCTGGCACCCAATTTGGGGCTCAGAGCCCACCAGGAGAGATCAATGAGCACAGAATAGGAATAAGTCCTGACCAAATTCTATGACATATAATCTTCTGGATCTGATTTAACTGGGACAAAACCTCAATTATTTTTGGTCATGTCATTTAGGATCTCCCCTTCCTGTGATCTGTGCTCTGCCATGGTAGGTAGCAGAGGGCTCAGGTCACAGGGTTCTCCTCCAGGTAGGATTCCTACTACAGGGTATGTCTTCTTATGCATCATATATCTTTGTGGCTCAAGGCAATGGAACATCCATTCAGATCCCAAACACTTGTCCTATAATTCAAGGTCACTTAAAACTAGACCTTTTGGGGGGATCTGAGCGATAGGACAATGGGGAGGGCATTTGCCTTGCACATGGCAGACCCGGCTTTGATCTAGGGCTCTTGTATGGTCCCCTGAGCACCATCAGGAGTAATTTCTGGGTGCTGAGCCAGGAACAGCCCCTGGGCATCGCAGGTGTGACCCCCAAAAAATAAACAAGGGCTTGTATGATATTCCCTATAAGTAATTGAGAGCTAACCAGCACACCGCTGAAGAGACGCTAGAAAACACCAAAACATAAAATACATTGAGAAAAATACACGCAGAACACTTCAAGATCTGGACTTGAAAGGTGTTGTCAATGATACAAGGCCATTGGCAACAGTGACAGAATCAAAAACAAATTAAACTATTGAAAACTAAAGTTTCTGCATGGCAAAAGATACTCAAGCATATCAAAGACTGGTGTCTGAATAGGAGAAAATACTTGTGGTCAACACATCAGATAAAAGGTTGATATCCAGGACATATAAGGAATACACACATATCAGCATCAAAAAAAGAAATTCAAGACTCAGACCGGAGCTATAGTACTGCAGCTATGGTGTTTGCCTTGTATGCAGACAACCAGGTTCAATACTAGGTGTTGGGTGACACGCCCTACTGAACCTGAGCCTCCAGATACACTTAGGTGATGTGGAAAGGTGGTCCCTGACTTTGGGGAATCTCTGGAGCAAACACAATGGGAGTTTGGACAGAATTGGACAGATTTCATAATTTTATATGGCATAAATATTTTTATCAAGAATCTCGCTTGCCCCAAATCAATATTCTGTTCCCAACGGTCCCTCCATGGGTTATACATGTAGATATCTCAGGAGTCTTGGCCACATTGGATCAACCATAATGTAATCAATTCTCCTAATTCAGAGACATGCCAGTGTGCCTCCGGGCAAACTAACATGTCTGATTCTAAAGGTAATGCCAAAGTGAATTATTCTGATGAATTTTGGACTTTAGTGGGGTCCAGAGTATGGGATCTCCTAGCTATATATTCATAGTAAAAAGTATTAATACCATAATGCCATTTCCTGGCTCTGCACTCAGGAATTATTCCTGGTGGTGCTCGGGGGACCATATGGGATACCGGGATCAAACCCGGGCCGGCCTGGGCCGGCCACGTGCAAGGCAAACGCCCTACCCTATGGGCTATAACTCCGGCCCCTTATAACTTCGGCCCAGGTATTCTGAACCAGAGACTCTCAGACATGGGGCAGAGCTGCTACTTGCTCTCCCTGTGCCCAGCCGCTCATGAGGCTCCCGGGAGGCATGGCGGGTTCTAGCCCTGGCCTGCCACCCCAGCAGAGCCTCACAACAAGCCAACGACCCCCTACTCCATGGGGGCTGCCATTTTCCATGTCCGGACTTCCCTCTCGTAACAACTCCACCCAGCAGACCAGACTATCACAGCCCGGCTTGCTCAGATGCTAGCGGCCGCGCGGATCATCATTAAATGCTTTATTTAGAGGTGACTACAACAGTATGCCACCTGCACAGCAAGCCTGGCAAGCTGCTCGTGTCATATTTGTTATGCCAAATACCAGTAACATTTATATTAGGTCATTCCCATGACCTAGTATAATGGTTTGAGGCTCTTTATGTTCCTGGAGCAAGCCAATGCCTTTGGGTTCTACTAGCATGAGACAGGACATATGGAGATATTACTGGGGCCCGCTCTAGCAAATAGATGATAAACGGGAAGATAGTGATAGTGATAGCCATTTCCTACAAATTACATTCCAAACTGCTTTCTGGTTCAGAGTTGCAGCCCCTCCTCTCTCTGCCAGGGAGATTTTGCCTCTGGAAATCAGCTCTGGCTTTCTTGAAGCTTGAGCCAAAGGCTCACCTAAAGGCCTACATTTCAAAAGGGTCATTTACCTGGCTACATCTCTAGATAGCCTAACCCACCATGGGCTGGGCTGGGAGATTTTGGCGGGTTTCAGTCTATAAAGGAAGCTAGAAAGAGAAGGGGCTTTTTTTTTTTTTTTTTTTACCATTTTGCTCTGTCCGTTCTCTGTTGGGCTTCAAAATGTGGTGGCAGCCATCTTGGCCTACACATGGCTGGGGCCTAGCAGGTAATCGAGAGTCCGGAGTTTATCCTGTTTTTGGATTGTATGTTAGAACCTGTGATAGTAAAGCCTTTTAAAACTGCGCCGGAGGGGCTGGAGCGATAACACAATAGGTAGGGCATTTGCCTTGCACATGGCTGACCTGGGTTTGATCTCCTGCATCTCATATGGTCCCCGGTGCCCTGCCAGGAAGAATTCCTGAGTGCAGAGCCAGGAGTAACCCATGAACATTGCTGGGTGTGACCCAAAAAAGAAATAAAAAATCTGCGCCAGATTCCTAGGTTTTCATCCATTCTCCGCTGGCTCGGAGGTAGAAGGGAACTCGTTTTCTGGTATTGTTGGGGACCCCAGCGGCTCCCCCGACAACCAGGCTAACCATATGGGAAGTGCTTAGTACCCTAAGCACTGCCAGGAGTCATTCCTGAGTGCAGAGCCAAAAGTAACTCCTGAGAAACCCCGCTGTGACGCCAAAAGCATAAATAAATCAATAAATAAGTAGATAGATAGATAGATAGATAGATAGATACATACATACATACATACATACATACATACATACATACATACATACATACATACAAAACCCCTATCAAATATGGGGGAGAGGAAATGAACAGGGACATCTCACAGACGGAAAACGGGCACATGAAAAACTGCTCAGTTACTTAAGATTAGGCAAATCCAGGTCAAGATGACAATGAGATACTATCTCACACCTTTGAGAATGGCACATGTCAAAAGTAATGGGAACTTCCCATACTGGTATGAATGTTGTGAAAAAGGAACACCTCATCTGGACACAACCAAAAATGGCCCGAAAAGCGAAAAAATAGATCAGCGGGACCTCGGAGACACATGTGGGATTCCACCACGTGTCCCTAAGCATCAAGGCACATTGTCCCATGCAGGGCCTTGCACACGACAGACCTGGGTTCGATTCGCAGCATCCCATATGGTCCCCAAGCACTGTCAGGAGTAATTCCTGAGCAGTGAGACAGGAGTGACCCCTAAGCATTTTCCAGGTGTGACCCAAAAAGAAAAAAAAATGTGGGAGATTGTCCTCTGTTATACTATAATCAAAGGCCACTAAGGAATCAGCAGGTCTTGCTCCAGGATTTGTACTGCCAAACTGCCAAACCTTGAGTAATCTGAATGGCCAGGCATAATATAAGAAAGCAACAATAATTGGGCTATATACTCTCCTTTCTTAAATGTTCAAATGGTGGGCACAGAAACAACCACTTTCATCTCCCCTGTAGAATCAGCATCTATTATTCCAGTATGGATGATGATCCCTTTTAGACTTAAACTACTTCTCCCCAAAAGTAAGCCCACAGTCCCCTGTGGGATAGGTCCTTTAATTTTAGATTTTAGTTTATAAGGGCATTAGACTTGCCTTATGGTAATATTGTAGGGGCAGGGAATGTAATGAGGTTACTCGTTGTAATCCTGCATTTGTTGATTGGGGAGATGTTGCAGGACACCTAAGAGCCTCTGCATCTGCCCTGGATTGCCTCCTGCAGGTCACTTCGTAGATAGGGGGTAGTTTAAATGTGGCAGTTTATCTGACCATATATTCTGTAATGCCTGGTATAAATATTCTCTCATACTACCACAATCATCGTGGGACTAGGTAGGTCTTACCAGCATATTTGCCTGGCCACATTGGATCTCTAAGTAATTAGACCAGAGAGAAATACTGCTTGCCTCCAAGCAAGTAAGCATGACTCCCTGATAACTCAAAGGCAACTAAAACACAAAACTATCATGAAGTAAAGACAAGACTCTTGTGAAGACTTGGAGACATATTTAACTGGCATTAGTATAGTCTTTGGTACAGAGGCATGTCATCTCAGAAACCCCCTTCTCCACCCTATAAAGGTATTTCCAGACAGATCTTGGCTCGCGACATTAGCATCTAAAAGGCCTAGGTGAGGTCCTGGGAGAAATTACCTGAGGGCATTTGACCCTGCTGGCTTCCCATAAAAGTAGGAGGTCTGAGTTGCAGGGAGATAAAACTAGCCTGCTTCCTTACTGGGCGCTCTTTTTGGCCTCTCTTTTGGGGCTCGCACTCTTCTTGTGTCGCTCTCCCTCTTTCTGCTGGCGCCTTGTCTTTGTCTCTTCTCTACAGGGCCTTAACACATGGTGGCCACCATCTAGGCCGGGTTCCAGCCAGGAATCTTAAGCACAGGGTTTTTAACTATTGCTGATTTGTATGCCTGAACCTGTGATAAGTAAAGCATTTTAAAACCTTGCTGGAATCCTGCGTCTTTCTCCATCTGCCCGCCAATCCCCTGGGGCAGAAGGAGATCCCTGACCCTGCTCCCGGATTTTGTGCGGGGGTGCCACAGTATTTCCCCACAGGGAGATACGGTGCAGGATGGAAAGATGGGATTGTCCCCTGATTTTGTAGGGCCTGCGGTTGGCCCCTGCCTAGTTTTCCACAAATGGGTTATTGGATGTTTGTTTTGAGAGGACAGGGCCAAGATTAGATCAGCCTTCCCTTTGGTAGTGTCCAAAATGTTCACAGCTAAAGCCCTTGATGTTAACTCTTGAGATCTGAGACTGGCCCCTCCTCCAGGTTCTCTTAGCAGGAGTACAAGAGGAATGGCAGTCCCTTGCCCCGTGGGCATGGGTGGTGCAAGGTTGTGAGGCATCCCATACTCCTGCAGAGATCCCCTGATCCAATATTCTGAGTTCCCCTCTACACTGCACATGCTTCTATGGCTTTTACACATACATGATGGTTTATGGAACTGACATTCCTACACGCCTTGAGGTAACCTATTATGTCCTCTCTTTCCCTAATAGGACGTAGAATTGTTTGGCAGTCTTCATTAGCATTTTCAAATGCTAACAGCTATACCAAATATTGTTGAGTTTATTTTTATTTGTTTTTGAATTGCGTTAGTTTACCTAAGAAATCTGCACACTGCTCTATGATACCTTGAAATATTTGATGTATGAGCCTTGAAATTCTGTGTCCATATCTATTTTCTCCCAAGATGTTAAAGCTGCCTCCCAGACATAGATAGTATTGTCCAGGTGGAGGTGGCTTGTTTACGTTTGTTAAGCCATTCCCCTTCGACAATGAGCATATTATATGTCAATTTAAGTCCTGAAATTTTCTGTCCATAATGTGCTAGAGTTGCTACTGGCTATCCCTGTTCTCAGCTAATAGTGAGGCACCCGGGAGGGAAGTTCTCACCCTTGCCCACCATCCCAGCAGAGCCTCGCAAGAAGCCAGAGGAACCTCCACACCATGAGGGCCGCCATTTTCAACATGCAGACTCCACAGCTTGGCACAGTTCCACCCAAGAGAAAAGCCGATCTCTCCCCATTGCGGTTCATCAGTAAATGCACGAACTGAGAGCCTACTACCGAGAGTATCCCACCCATATGGCAGGGCCTGGCAAGCTACCCATGTTGTATTTGATATGCCAAAAACCAGTAACAATTATGGACCTCGTTCCCATGACCTAAAGGAAATGGTTTGAGGCTCCTCCTGTTCCTGGAGCAAGCAGATGCCCTTGGGCTACACCAGCATGTGACAGGATGTATGGAGATGTTACTGGTGCCTGCTGAAGCAAATCGATGAACAATTGGAAGACAAGTGATACAAGTGAATGTGCTAGAGTATGCAATTTAGTTCTGGCTTTGTCATGAAACCACATCTTCCACTGAGAAATTGGGATGGACTGAAACAAGTTTTGACTATCATGTGGAATAGCAACAAATTGCCCCTTTGTGGGGAGCAACATTTTTTATCCCAACAATGGGGCTATTAAACAACCTACCCATTGGGAAATCATGTTTCCTCACTATAGGAACCAGATTATCAACTGTCAAGCCTGTTCCTATGCCAGATGTCAGTTTTCAGTTGTGTAACTAACAGTATTAGGTACAAAACTAGTGCAGAGGCTTTGAACTCCCTTTGATACTTTCTTCAAACTCTTTCCTTGCTCTGCATTTAGGCAAGCTCAGCTAACCCCTTCTCTGTGCTCCGCTAACTCTCTATTCAGTCAGGTTCTCTGTTCCTACAACTCACTACTGCTAGTCAGGCTGAAAACCCAGTCTCCACTGACTCCTCGGTTACTTTGGATATTAGCCATCCCTTTAACAAGCAAAATCCATCCCTTAAGGGATCTCTTAAATCTATTAAAGGGACCCAAGAGGGTGGCCAGAGCAATAGCACAACAGGTAGGGCCTCTCTGCCATGAGGTTAAATAAGGTCACTAGAGTACAAAGTCAAAGGAAGAACAAAAGAGGATCAAAAGGTGATTTCTACTTGCTATTGGTAGAGGATGCACCAAAATTACTATAAAGTCGACAGAAATTTTCTCTCATTTTTTCTCTATTGTTTCACAATGTCTGTTTTCATTACTTTCTCCTTATCACTCTATTTTTTTTTTTGCTTTTTGGGGGTCACACCCGGCATTGCTCAGGGGTTATTCCTGGTCGTGCACTCAGGAACTACTCCTGGCAGTGCTCAGAGGACCATATGGGATGTCGGGGGTCGAACCCAGGTGGCAGCATGCAAGGCAAATGCCTTACTCGCTGGGCTATTGCTCTGGCCCCCTACTTATTACTCTTTATTCAGTCTCTTCCTCCCAGCACCTTACCAAGCGGTAAACATGTCCGAGTGTCTCTGTGTCTATGAAGGCTAATTACTTTCTCAAATAAATTTACTACAGGCATTCTAATTCTCAGTCCTTTCATGAGTTTAATTCTGCTTAGTGAACCAGACTGTTTCAGTTCAATCCCTGGTACCACAAAACAGTAAACCAAAGTGCACACTCTCTGTAGCCTCTGAGAATTGAAAATAAATTCTAATGTTAAAAACATAAGTCTGGGGGCCGGAGCGATAGTCCAGCGGGTAGGGCATTTGCCTTGCATGTCGCTGGCCCGTGCTGGCCCGGGTTCGATCCCCGGCATCCCATATGGTTCCCCGAGCACCGACAGGAGTAATTCCTGAGTGCAGAGCCAGGAGTAGCTTCTGAGCATCGCCGGGTGTGACCCAAAAAGCAAAAATAAATAAATAAATAAATAAATAAATAAATAAATAAATAAATAAGTCTTAAATGCCAGGTCAAACAGACAACAGCGTAATTTATAAATAGAAAATATGTATTTGCTTCAAGCACACTTATAATATCTGGCCCTATATAGACTTACATTTTGAAAAGAAAGTCTATTATACATACCAACATTTGTGATAACACTATAATTTTATAGCTAAGTTCTAAGTAGCATGAAGATAATCACATTGCCATAACTTTAGAATATAAACAATGAAACATTTAATAACCCATAGATGAAATATTAGTTTGATTAACAAAGCCTGCCAATATAATCCGATCTCCTTTTCTGTTCACCACTAAGGTCAGCAGGTCCTCCAGCCAAGATAAAGGAAATAAATATTCCTTCTCCATCTTCACCTCCGACAATGTTGAAACCTAGGCCTGTTGAGCCACGATGAAGAACAACTTTTCTAGGTTCCCTTGTAATTTCATCCCCCACTGACGCTTCCCATCGCCTCCACTGCGATTCTCGGGCAGTGGCTTAGGGGTGTGTGTGGGTATGTTCACTAAAATGAATAAATAAATGAATGAATGAATGAATGAATGAATGAATGAATGGATAAATAAATGGATAAATAAATAAAATCTATTTTATTTCACCACTACAGCAGAACCTGGCAAGCTACCCATATATTATTTGAAATGCCAAATATCAGTAACAATTCTAGACGTCATTCCCATGACCTAATGGAATGGTTTGAGGCTCTTTATGTTCCTGGAGCAAGCAGATGCCCTTGGGCTACATTAGCATGTGACAGGACGTATGGAGATGTCAGTGGTGCCCACTTAAGCAAATCAATGAACAACAGGAAGACAAGCCATACAAGTGACAAGTGATTAATTCACTGCTCATCTACTCCTGAAAATTCTTTTTCTGCGAGGAAGACAAGAACTCTGAGAATACCCTGGATAAGGGCTAGGACTGACTTTCCTTTCTAGCAAAGAGCAATTCTACATTCTAGTCTGTGTCCCTGATCACTTGATCACTTGATCACTTGAATCCTGGTATTCATCGATTTGCTCGAGCGGGCGCCAGTAACATTTCCATTGGACCCTATCACGTGCCAATGTAGTCCAATGGCATCTGGTTGATTCAGGAATATGAAGAGCCTCAAACTGTTCCTTCTGGGTCTTGACAAGGAAGTCTGACCATCTTGGAGGTGGGCGGCCACGTGATCTTTTGACATCCTGTGGGATCCAGTTGGTAACGGCTCTAGTCCAGCGGTCATCTCCAAATCGCATTACATGGCCAGCCCATCTGATTTTCGATGCCTTGGCAAACGAGACAGCATCCTCGATTCTGGAATAGAGACGGAGGTCAGAACTCCAGATTCCTTCTCTCACTTGAGTGAGGTGTGATATTCCATGCATAGCTGTTTCGATTCCTCTCTGGGAGAACCAAATAGCGTTCTCATCCTACTTTCATAGGGCCCGGGTCTGTGAGGCGTATGTTAATGCAGGGAGAACGGTGGAGTCAAAGAGATGTGCCCGGAGCCGGAGGTTCTTTGTCCTTTTTAGCTATTACTTAGATGCCTTTGTAGGCATTCCATGCTGCTCTCTTTCTCCTGCGCAGCTCAGGTTTTAGGTCATTCATCATGCTGACTTCTTGACCTAGGTATACATAAATGCTGCATTCAGAGATGTCTGTTCCATTGAGAGTGAATTGGGTCTCTGGAACTAGTTCATTTTTCATAAACATAGTTTTCTTTTTCTTTTTTTTCTTTTGCTTTTAAAATATATTACTTGAGAAGGATAAGCTTTTTGAATGCAATTTACTTTTTAGGACATAGCTTCTGTATACAATTAATAACATTTCTGGCAGTGAATGTGTATATTACATTTCATGTAGGTTATGAGAATCACTTGATCACTTGAATCCCGTTATTCATCGATTTGCTCGAGCGGGCGCCAGTAACATTTCCATTGGACCCTATCACGTGCCAATGTAGCCCAATGGCATCTGGTTGATTCAGGAATATGAAGAGCCTCAAACTGTTCCTTCAGGGTCTTAACAAGGAAGTCTGACCATCTTGTAGGTGGGCGGCCACGTGATCTTTTGACATCCTGTGGGATTCAGTCAGTAACGGCTCTAGTCCAGCGGTTGTCTCCAAATCGCATTACATGTCCAGCCCATCTGATTTTCGATGCCTTGGCAAACGAGACAGCGTCCCTGATTCTGGAATAGCGACGGAGGTCAGAACTCCGGATTCCTTCACTCACTTGAGTGAGACGTGATATTCCAAGCATAGCTCTTTTGATGCCTCTCTGGGAGACCGAATAGCATTCTCATCCTGCTTTCGTAGGGCCCAGGTCTCTGAGGCGTATGTTAATGCAGGGAGAACAGTGGAGTCGAAGAGATGTGCCTGGAGCCGGAGATTCTTTGTCCTTTTAGCTATTTCTTCGATGCCTTTGAAGGCATTCCATGCCGCTCTCTTCCTCCTGCGCAGCTCAGGTTTTAGGTCATTCATCATGTTGACTTCTCGACCTAGGTACACATAACTGCTGCATTCAGAGAGATGTTTGTTCCATTGAGAGTGAATGGGGCCTCAGGAACTAGTTCATTTCTCATGAACATAGTTTTCTTCAGATTCAGCTGTAGACCTACCTTTCCACATTCTCGGTTAAAGTCAGCCAGCATTTGTGCCTCTTGGCTAATGTTTGGTGTAATTAGAACGATGTCATCAGCGAAGCGGAGGTGGTGTAGTTGCCGACCATCTATCTTCACTCCCATTCTTTCCCATTCTAATTGTCTCATGATGTTCTCGAGGGTGGCACTGAAGAGTTTTGGTGAGATGGTATCACCCTGTCGAACCCCTCTTTTGACATCAATGATCACTTCTTTGTAGAATGGTGAGATCCTGGTGGTGAATCCGTAATACAGCTCACGAAGGATCTTGATGTATTGGGTTTGAACACCCTGTTTGACTAGGGCTTCGATGACTGCTTCAGTCTCCACAGAATAAAAGGCTTTCTGTAAATCAATGAACGTGAGACAGAGCGGCATCTTGTACTCCCTACAAACCTCAATGAGCTTGGTTACTGTGTGGATATGGTCGATTGTGCTGAATCCTTTCCAGAAACCTGCTTGCTCGCATGGTTGTCCTTCATCTAGTGTTCTGCTAATTCTGTTCAGGATGACTCGTGTAAACAGCTTGTAGATGACAGACAACAGGCAGATGGGGCGATAGTTGCTGATGTCGTGAATGTGTCCCTTCTTGAACAGTAGAACTGTCTTGCTGGTTTTCCATTGGGAGGGCACCTTGCATTCGGACAGGTAGCGTGTGAAGAGCCGAGCTAGTGTATTGATGAGTACCGACGGCAGATTCTTCAGGTATTCGGGTCTGACTTTGTCTGGGCCTGGTGCTGTTCCTTTCTTTACCGATGAGATGGCATGTCGGATTTCAGAAGGGAGAACGTTGGGAATGACATATCCATCCTGTGGAATTTGGTATGTGGGCAGGTGGATGTGGCTATCAAAGAGATTTGAGAATTGGGTTGTTAAAATTTAGAAACACTAAAAAAGTTTAGAAAATTAAAAAAAATCCTAAAAATTATGTACAACCTAATTTTCTCTTCATGAACTTATTTGACAGGAAACACAATTAGCCCTTTGCCTCTCAGATACACCTGTAGTCTCCTGCCAATATCTCTTTTCTAGGTTTTCCCTTATTTTGAGGAACTGCGAGGAACTGTGGGTTACCTGGCTAGTCTATAGTCTGTCCCAAAAAGCACAGACAATAAAAAGTTTTTAATCTGTAGAGTGAGAGACTAGTATGATTAAATTCAGCTTGGTCAACCCTGGATGTCTTTTTGTGCAATAATTGATACTAAGCACAAGTTGTGGTTTTCTAGAATGTTCTTCTTGCTACTTCACACATTTCTTGTTGTGTTATTTTTCACTGCTCCCATTCCCCAGTCATAACGGGGAGCTTGACTAGATGGATATTATAACAATTTAACTGCATTTGCACAAGGGTATGAGTTACTTTACTCAGGTCATCTAACTATAAATAAATATGAGCGTGCATTGCTAGGGGGGAAATTGAATCTATCCAATTCTATTTTCTTTTATTTTCAGGGTTTTTTTTGATGATATATTCCATTAATATTTTTTATTAAACATTTTATTATACCACCGTGAGATATACAATTACAACGTTGTTCATGTTTGGAGGTTTCGGTCACATAGTGTTCCAGCACCCTGCCCTCCACCAGTGCCCATTTCCCACCACCAATGTCCCAAATTCCCTCCCCCTCCCATAGCCTGCCTAAATGGCAGTTTCTTTATCTCTTTTCTCTCTCCCTCTCTCTCTTTTCCTTCTCTTGCACATTGTGGGTTGCACTACATACACTTAAAAGCCATCATGTGCATTTTTTCCCTGTATTTAATACTCAGTTCTACATAGTTTTCTTTAGATTCAGCTGTAGACCTATCTTTCCACATTCTCGGTCGAAGTCAGCCAGCTTTTGTGCCGCTTGGCTAATGTTTGGTGTTATTAGAACGATGTCATCAGCGAAGCGGGGAGGTGGTATAGTTGCCGACCATCTATCTTCACTCCCATTTCTTCCCATTCTATTTGTTGCATGATGTTCTCGAGGGTGGCGCTGAAGACTTTTGGTGAAATGGTATCCCTGGCTACCCAAGAAATCTCTGGTGATAGGGATCAACTCCCGTGATGGGGATCAACTCCCATGCCTAGAGATCAAGGGACATTAGGTGTGGCTTTACGGCCACCTGGTGTGACTGCTGGAGCTCACCATGCAGGGCTCATCTCTGACTTTATCAGTCTTAGCTTGGCCTGCGCCAGTGGCATAGCTGGCTGGGGGAGAAAGTGACCATCTCTCCTCCCTTCCCGCCTTTTATAAGCCACCCGTGGAGTCCACCTATATCAGTGCAATGGCTAAAGCCTGACATGGAGCCGATGCAGGCCTGACCTCTGATTATAGAGCTGGGAATAATCCGACAAGTGGGAGGTATAGCCACAGAACAAAAAAAACAAAAGAGGGCGCTAAAGCGACAGCACAGCTGTTAGGGCTTTTACCTTGCACCGAGGGAAGGGGGACCTGCTCAGGATTATTCCCCTGAGCATCGCTGGATGTGGGCCAAAAAGCCAAAAAAGAAAAGAAAAATAGAACAAAGAACAAAAGACCCTGAGTTTTGTGCAGTAAATGTGGCTCAGTGGCAGAGCACCTATATTACATCCACACCCCCCACCATACATTACCCACACCCACCATACTTATCCCCCATACCCCCACTACACAGAGAGAGCATTGTGAGCTAAAGTGTCCAATCGCTGCTGGGAAACTGCCTCATGACCAGATTGACAGAGCGAAACCAGTTCGAGCCCAGGTAGGCGGCCCCCAGAAGCGGGAATCACTGGGAATTCATCAGATGGAGTCAGGAGTCAGCCATTCCCCCTCCATTTTGTCGAGCCTGGTGGCCCCTCCCAGGAGCTGCCCTGGGGCCACCAGCCATAGCATGAAGAGCCTCACAAGTGGCTGGGGAGGTTGGAACTCGGCTCGCCCAGACCCCAGCTGACTATGGGGCCCCCAGGAGGGCAGAAGGGTTTTGGGAGTGGGCCCGTCACCTCTGGGGGGTCCCTGAAGCAGCTGGATGAGACTCGCCCATCACACTAGCCACCATTTTCGCTGTCCGGACGCTGAAAAACTGCCTCACGACCAGATTAACAGAGCAAAACCAGTTCGAGCCTACGTCGCGCACAGCAAGCGGCCGCGCAGTCCATTAAAATAATGGAAACAGTAATGTCTTTTAATGCACTGCATTCCATGAAGAGCAGGAAAGCTTGCCGGGAGGGAGAGATAAAGAGGAGAGAAATGACATACAGAACCCGCCAAGTAGTTGAGGTGTGGAAGGGGGAGGGAGGTGGGGACATTTGTGATGGTAGATGGGTTTGGGTGGAGGGATGGGTGTTGGAATACTGTAGAACCAAAACTCAACATGAGCATTTGGCAATTGTATGTCTAAAATGGTGTAATAATATTTTTTGGGGGGAATAATAAAATTAAATAAAATTTTTTAAAAATGTGTCCAATCGCTTGCGCCCACCTAATCACCTTCTGTGAGCTCACACTGGAGAGCGTCTGTGCCGCGTCCAATCACGCCTTGGGGCGGGCGTATCCGCTCATCTGATCAATGAGAGACGACTCCTGCTCCTGAGAACTTGCTGTGCTTCAGCCTCCCAGCGTGTAGGACCAACATCTCCCTTGCACCTGCCCGCTCCCGTGGAATAACTGGGCAGGATCGTGGTTCCATTCGGAGGAGAGCCAGAGCCTGAGTGGGGTGCGGGGAGCAGACCCAGAGGGCGGGAACCGTGACTGACCGGCTTCCCCTCCCTTGGGGGCCATCCTGGGAGGTTTTGCTAGAGTCGCAGCGACGTGACCAAGTGGGGATTTCGGCCTGCGGGTGGACCCACGACTATAACCCGAGTCCTTACCTCGGTTCTGGGACCAGTGACCCAGGTCAGGGTTGGATTCTGCCTTTACAGGGATCCGGACTGGTCACCACTCCCAGGTCAGATGCTGGGGGTCACCCTTGGTCCAGCCCCTCTTGATGCAGAATGAGAGATTCTGACCTCTGCCTGGGTCCCCGTGGGAAAGGGTCTTCACAGGATCTTTCTTGTCACTGGGAGAGCTGGGGGCCGCCCTAAATCCTTCGCCCCTTAAAAGGAGAATGGACAAAGGGAGCAGGGTGGGGGGGGGGGAAGGCACTTTCTGCAAGCTGCGGTGGGGAGCTGGGCGCCGGCGCCAACCACATAGTATATTGTCTATATCATACAACACACATCACTGTATCACTGTATCACTGTCTTCCCGTTCATCATCGAATTGCTCGAGCGGGCACCAGTAACATCTTCATATGTCCTGCCTCATGCAAGTAGAGCCCAAGGGTTCCTGCTTCCTCCAGGAACATAAAGAGCCTCAAACCATTCCATCAGGTCATGGGAATGAGGTCTATAATTGTTACTGGTATTTGGCATATCAAATACGACACACATATCCACTGTTTTATCTTTCTGGGGCCTCCCGGGTGCGCTCAGCCAATGAAACTGGCAGTTCATTTCTGGCACCCGATGATGTGCTGCTGCTCGGGTCCCCCCAGCTGCGGATCACCTAGAAGCACCCCGCAGCTACCATGCACTGGTAGCTGCGGTGGGACAGCTGCCAAGGCCCTTCCCACTGGACTATTGCTCCAGCCATTGTCACCCGCATTTGACAATTGAAATTCATGGACAAAAGTTTGTTGGCATTTTTGACACCAGAGCTGATGTCTCTATTATTTCTTCTAAATACTGGCCCCATAACTGGGCCTTGCAAGAGATTCCCCTATGGCCTGCATGGAGTTAGCACTTTGCTTCTTCCACTGTCTGGCAGAGTGCTAGGCAACTAAAATGCATTGGCCCTGATGGGAATGTTGCCATTTGCCAGCCGTATGTAGCCCCACGCCCCTGAATATATGGGGTCGGGATCTACATGAGCAGTGGTGGGCCAGTACACTGCTCCTCCACCAGCCCACTCTCCATCCCCTAATTCAGAGGCAACACGTTTTTAATTGGGGCTGTTATTTAAAAAAAAAAAAAGAAAAGGGAGGTATGCCTCTGCTTGACATTTGTCTTAAGAATCTTGCACGTTGCT
The DNA here is from genome assembly GCA_021461705.1 of Cryptotis parvus. Taxonomy (NCBI): domain Eukaryota; kingdom Metazoa; phylum Chordata; class Mammalia; order Eulipotyphla; family Soricidae; genus Cryptotis; species Cryptotis parvus. Next base: position 32,182 of record JAJIBD010029301.1, read on the forward strand.
TCGCCTCATTCGGAGTAGGATTCTACCACCTGATTCGGCCCTCACACTGCCAGAGGATCCACAATCCTCCAATGTTCAGCCGTGAGCTATCCCCAAGGAAAACAGAGAAGTCAACAACAGAGGACCTGCAGAAAAGGCTTCTAGCTCCTATAGCACTAAGTTTATCTTCCACATCCTTCTTTTACAGGTTGCTGATGGGACAATCCCTGGACATGGTGTCTGAATTAACCATTCCTTATATCCCTGTCTACTACTTTTTTATCTCTTTTATTTTCTATTACCTTTTACTGTCTCTTTAGGATGTTCTCTTCATTCCATTTTCATTGAATCTTTTACCTATCTTTCTGTTCCCAGACTTGGATTCATACCAAGTCCCTGATACTCATTACTTCTAATAACTCATTAAAAGTATTGTATTCCCGTAAATACAGTGCCCCTGAAGGACTCGTGAAAAGGCTACTCCAGTGATCCTTTAAACCCACCAGTCTCCTAGTAATTGATTTTTTGCTACGACCACTAATGCTACTATTGTAGAAGCCATCCTTCCATCAAAATTGAACAAAAACTCGGGTCCAGAGTCCTAGTCCAGTGGGTAGAGTGTTTGCCTTGCACGTAGCCAACCCGGGTTCTATTCCCCGGCATCGCATATGGTCCCATATGGTCCCCAAGCACCACCAGCAGTAATTCCTGAGTGCAGAGCCAGGAGTTACCCCTGAGCATCACCGGGTGGACCCAGAAAGAAAAAATATTGTACAAAAACTCTCACCATTTATGGACTATGTATGGCTATAGTAAATCATGTCATTGTGCTACAACTGGACATTTGGTGACGGACTATGTTCTGGGTCCAGGGACTGGTTGAAAGATGTATAATTTCTCCATTGTAACACTCAACAAACTCTCTGGGTCTAGGGATTGACTGACGTATAGTATTATAGTTTTTTTCTTTGTATTATACCCATAGATAGAATTGTTATACTTCCACTTTGTATTTCCTTCATAGATAGAATTATTATACCTTTTATTATATTGTCCCATAGATAAACTGTACTTCCTCCTTTGTATTTCCTCCATAGATATAACAGTTCACTTATATTTAGGACCAGAGTAGGTATTGTTTATTTACGTTATGTTAATATTTTCATTCCTAAGCACCCCTATATTCCCTAACCTAAATCCTCTATTGCCTATAAATTAATTTAAGTTCCTAAAACCCAAAAAACAGAGTCCCATCGTGGGACTAGATGGACCCAGGACAAGCCTAAAGCAAGCTACCCTGGATTCGACATGAGATGGATATTAATCAAGTTAGTAATCAAAATTCATGATCATATGCTTAAAGACCCTATTGGGTTAAGGAAAAATTGAGTTTGGACTTGAGGAATATGGCTTAGGTTTTCTAATGAGTTATCCTTTACCTTTATTTTTTCTATAAAAAAATTAAGACAAAAAAAGGAGATATGTTGGGTCGAAGGAAAGGCGGGCGTTGCGAATGCTTTTCCCAGCTTCTGCTGCATCTTCCAGTATTTCTGCTCTCCTCTCTTTGAGGTGTTCCTTTTCTTCTCTGCACTGTTTTGCGAGATTGGATGTTAGCATTTGGTTGCCTGAGGCTCGCACCTTGCCATGTTGGCGAATGAGGTCGAGAGTTTTTGAAGACAGGCGTCCTTTTGTGTCTTTCTCTCTCTTGGCATTCTTCACACAATCATTGAGGTGCTGAACCAGTCAGTTGTATTCTTCATTGATGTCGTCAATGATGGTATCTTCCCATGTTGCTACAATGGTGCCAAAGAGTTCCCAGTTGGTGTTTGTTCTGGGAGTTCTCTTCTTAAACTTTGCAGCCTTTTCTCCCCGTTGTGTGAAGTAGAATTCTGCACGAAGGAGACGGTGGTCTGATCCTGTTTGGGACTTTGGGATGACAGAAAAAAAAACCATTCACAATGCCCTCCTGTCCTTCGCCAACTATAAGACCAAGATGACTGCCCTCTGACATCCTGATGGATCGATCACATCTTCCAGAAAGGCAATGGAGAAGATTATCCTTGACTTCTACTCAGATCTCTTTGATAGCCACGTCCACCTGCCCACATACCCAATTCCGCAGGATGGATATGTCATTCCCAATGTTCTCCCTTCTGAAATCCGACATGCCATTTTGTTTGTAAAGAAGAGAACAGCACCAGGCCCAGACAAAGTCAGACCCAAACACCTGAAGAATCTGCCATCAGTACTCATCAATACACTGGCTCGGCTCTTCACACACTACCTGTCTGAATGCAAGGTGCCCTCCCAATGCTTGAGATTAGAGGTGACTACGAGAGTATCCCACCTGCATGGCAGAGCCGGGCAAGCAACCTGTGATATGCCAAATACCAGTAACAATTAAAGACCTCATTCTCATGACCTGATGGAATAGTTTGAGGCTCTTTATGTTCCTGGATCAAGCAGATGCCCTTGGGCTACACTAGCATGTGACAAGATGTATGGAGATGTTACTGGTGCCCCCTCAAGCAAATCAATGAACAATGGGAAGACAAGTGATACAAGTGACAAGTGAAGTGATAAAGAACCTTTTATGACCCTTTTACAAGAATCGTTTGCAAACAACATTCCTCAGCCAAATCAGTGCACAGCCCTTCTGATGGAATAATAGGAGATCCAACCCTCACCTAGTTTGAAAAACCACCTGACAGGGAACTAAGAGATTTTTTCCAAATGCAGCATAGACAACCCTAGAAGCTTCAAATTCTTATCAATAGCCTGCTTTGTATGATGTCTCCCCATCCTACCTGCTTTTGTTTCTTCACCTGAATAAGATATTTTTCCTGATAACTAATACACTGTCTGTGTTGTACCACACCCCCATGCTTTACAATAAAAATTCCAGGTCCCCCACAGTCTTTTTATAACATTGAGTCCGTTAATGGTATCACAATTTGCCTGGGGTTCACACATGTCCAGGATCAGTGTGGGGAACCAGGAGGTTGCACTCATCAGGTTGGGGATATCATTCGGTCTCTGGATTGTAGATTTGCCAGGTCACATGATATGGTTGTTGAGACTGGGGCTGAGTTTCACTTCACTCCTGGAGGTCAATGCCTGGGGATAAATCAAACAAAAACTTGTCCTCTGGGTTACCATTGGTACCCTGGGCAGCAGTGTTAATGAACTCCTCAGGGTATGAGTTTACATATTTTAATGATCAGGCTGGAACCCAAATGGGTTGAGGCTTGGTGATTGGGAACACACAGACAAATCCACGACCCATTGTTATGAAAGCGTCAGAACCTCTCCACATTCCTGTAACTGGATCCTTCCATCGGACCTTAATATCTGGTTTAGCTTCTTGTTGTTGCCAATGGCGATTAAAGAGGGACAGAGAGTCTTTGTTAGAAAAAGTTAACATATTTTTTAACTCACTACTGAATATACTCATAGATACTTGTATCATAAACCGTAAGGCAAACAAGAAGTCAGAGGATTCTTGTAAGGCCCACCGACATGAAAGGGAGTAAATGCTCAAGATGAGAGCCTTCTATTGAGAATATACCACCTACACGGTGAGCCTGGCAAGCTACCCGTGTTTTATTTATTTGTTATGCCAAAAACTAGTAACAATTATGGACCTCAATTCCATGACCTGAAGAATGGTTTGAGGCTCTTCCTGTCCCTGGAGCCTGGAGCAAGCAGATGCCCTTGGGTTACACTTGCTTGTGACAGGGCGCATGCTGTTACTGGTGCCCACTCGAGCAAATCGATGAGCAATGGGAAGACAGTGATATATATATATATATATATATATATATATATATATATATATATATATGTATATATGTATTGTATATATATATATATAGTGATATATATAGTGATATATATATATATATATATATATATAGAGAGAGAGAGAGAGAGAGAGACTCACAGACATGGGGCAGAGCTGCTACTGGCTCTCCCTGTGCCCAGCTGCTCACGAGGCACCCAGGAGGGGATGGCGGGTCCTAGCCCTGCCCCATCACCCCAGCAGAGCCTTGCAACAAGCCAGACGACCCCCGCACTCCATGAGGGCCTCCATTTTCCACATCCGGACTTCCCTCTTGTCAGAACTCCACCCAGCAGACCAGCCTATCACAGTCCAGCTCGCTCGGCCACTTGCGCCCATGCAGTTCATCAATAACTGCTGGATTTATGGGCTGGAGCGATAGTCCAGCGGGTAGGGCATTTGCCTTGCACGCGCCGGCTTATGCCGGCCTGGGTTCGATCCCCAGCATCCCATATGGTCCCCGAGCACCGCCAGGAGTGATTCCTGAGTGCAGAGCCAGGAGAAACCCCTGAGCATCGCTAGGTGTGACCCAAAAAAGCAAAATAATAGTAATAATAAAATGTTGGATTTAGAGATGACTACAAGAGTATGCTACCCGCACGGCAGAGCCTGGCAAGCTACCCGTGTCGTGTTTGATATGCCAAATACCAGTAACAATTTTAGACCTCATTCCCATGACCTGATGGGATGGTTTGAGGCTCATTATGTTCCTGGAGCAAGCAGGTGCCCTTGGGCTCTACTAGCATGAGACAGGACATATGGAGATGTTACTTGTTACTGGTGCCCGCTCGAGCAATTCGATGATGAACGGGAAGACAGTGTATATTATATATATATATATATATATATATGAACGGGAAGACAGTGATATAGTGATATATATACACACATATCAATATGTATGTTGATAGATATATATGTATGTTGATACATGTATATATGTATGTTGATATATATATAAATACATACATACACATATATATCATTGTGGAAAATATATATATTTTTCTCGTCAGAACTCCATCCAGCAGACGAGCCTATCACAGCCCAGATCATCGACACCCACCCTGCAGCAGTTTTTTTTTTCAGTCCAGCCCAGGTATGCTGATAGAGACTCACAGACATGGGGGCAGAGCTGCTACCAGCTCTCCCTGTGCCAAGCCGCTCACAAGGCACCTGGGAGGGGATGGCGGGGTCTAGCCCTGGCCTGCCACCCCAGCAGAGCCTTGCAACAAGCCAGACGACTCTCCCCACTCCATGAGGGCCACCATTTTCCACATCCAGACCTCCCTCTCATCAGAACTCCATCCAGCAGATGAGCCTATCACAGCCCGACTCTGGTTCATCAATAAATGCTATATTTAGAGGTAACTACAAGAGTATGCCACCCGCACGACAAGCCTGGCAAGCTGCCTGTGTTGTATTTGATATGCCAAATACCAGTAACAATTATGTTACGTCATTCCCATGACCTAATATAATGGTTTGAGGTGCTTTATGTTCCGTGAGCGAGCAGATGCCCTTGGGCTCTACTGGCATGAGACGGGACATATGGAGATGTTGTTACTGGAGCCCGCTCAAGCAAATTCATGATGAACAGGAAGACAGTGATATATATATTTGCATTATATATATATATATTTATATATATTTATCTATATTTGCATATATATATTTGCATTTTGGGCCACACCTGGCAATGCTCAGGAGTTACTCCTGGCTCTGCACTCAGGAATTACTCCTGGCGGTGCTCAGGGGACCATATGGGATGCCAGGGATCGAACCCAGGTCAGCCGCATGCAAGGCAAATGCCTCTATTAAAAAATTTAAAAAATAGAGGCCCCGGCCTCTTTTTAAAAAATTTTTATCATACCTCTGTGAGATACATGATTACAAGGCTGTTCACAATTGGGTCTCTATTATACATAATGTTCCAGCATCCAGCCCTCTACCAGTGTTCTACTCCCACCACCAATGTCCCAATGCTCCCTCCCACCCAACCCCTATTGCAGGCACCTTATCTTTCTATCTCTATTTGTCTCTGTATTTCTCTTCTCTTACACTTTGTGACTTGCCTTAGGGTTTATGATACAAGTATCTATGTGTATATTCAGTAGTGAGTTCTAGTGTGCCATTATAGTTCCTCATTCCCCATCAGCCTCCCCAGTGTACAACCTCCCCATTGTACAACTACAATGATCATTATGGTGTACAGATGTGAAAGATCCTGGGAAGGATCTGGTCCTAGCCTACGTTGTTATTGAAGCCTCTTGCGAGGCGGTGCACTGGCGCAGCTGTGTGTCTGTTCTGTCCATTGTCAAGTACATCTGGTTGTGGAGGCTGCGAGCCCGTAGCCACACCCACTGGTATGGAGAGGAAGGAGTCCAAATCCCCACTCCAATTTCGGCCAGCGCGGCATCCTCCCACATGACTGCTTTACCCTAGGTGCTACGTTGGGTTCGGCCAGGGGCAAGCTGATTCCTCACAGACTCCATGGGCTGCTCCACGTGGACCGGACAGCGCAGCTGTGCAGCTGGTCTGTCCTTTGTCCCGTTCATCTGGTTGCAGAGGCTGAGAGCCTGTAGCCACGCCCACTGGCATGAAAGGGAGGAGCCCAAATACCCACTCAAATTCCAGCCAGCACGGCTTCCTCCCATGTGACTACTTTACTCTAGGTGCTACGTTGGGTTCGGCCGGGTATGAGCCAATTCCTCAGAGACTCAATACACCATGGGTAGCTTTCCAGGCTCTGCCGTGGCTCTGGGTTCATCCCAGGGGCCCAGTCTTTTTCTATGTCAGACCATCTACCATCCAGGGCCCACGGGGCAGAGTTCTGGGGGTGTAGACAAGCCTATCTCCTGTCTGCAACCTGCCAATGCAGCCAGGAGACCGCAGCTACACCTGCAACATCTCGAGGGCAGGTGGCCCTACTGTCTCTTGACAAGCAGCAGGTGAATCCGTACAGTTTTGGAAAAAGAGAAAACTGTCTCCAAAGGTGAATACCCAGTGGGCTGTTTTGAGATAATCCAGCTTTTTTTTTTTTTTTTTTTTTTTTTTTTTGCTTTTTGGGTCACACCGGTAATGCTCAGGGTTACTCCTGGCTCTGCACTTAGGAATAACTCCTGGCGGTGCTCAGGGGACCATATGGGATGCTGGGGGATCGAACCCGGGCCAGCACAGGCCAGCTGCGTGCAAGGCAAAGCGCCCTACCTGCTGGACTATCGCTCTGGTCCCTGCACCCGACTTCTTTGTTCTCTTTAAACGATGTCAGTCTCGTGGGCCGGGAGGCGATAACCCAGCGGGTAGGGCATTTGCCTTGCACGGCCGGCCTGTGCTGGCCCAGGTTCGATCCCCGGCATTCCATATGGTCCCCTAGCATCACCAGGAGTAAATCCCTGGCACCACATATGGTCCCCTGTTGCAGGACTCCTAAGGGCCGCTGCATCTGCTCTGGATTGCCTCCTGCAAATCACTTCGTAGATAAGGGGGTAGTCTAAATGTGGCAGTTTATCTGACCATGTATGCTGTACTAGCTGGTATAAATATTCTCCCATGCTACCACAATCATCGTGGGACTAGCTAGATCTTACCAGCATATTAGCCTGGCCACGCAGGACCCCTGGGTAATTAGACCAGAGAGAAATGCTGTTTGCTTCCAAGCAAACAAGCATGGCTCCCTGATATACTCAAAGGCAACTAAAATACAAAACTACAATGAAGTAGAAGAGACTTGTGAAGGCTTGGAGAAATATTTAACTGGCATTAGTATTAATCTTTGGTACAGAGACATGCCATCTCAGAAACCCCCCCTTCTCTACCCCATAAAGGCATTCCCAGGCAGATCTTGGCTCAAAACATTAGCATACTAAAGGGGCCTAGGTGAGGTGCAGGGAGGGATTACCTAAAGGCATTTGACCCTCCCTGCTTTCCATAACAGTGGGAGGAAGGTCTGAGCTGCAGGGGTATAAACTAGCCTGCTTCCTCTCTCCTGCGCTTCTTTTTTGGGCTCTCCCTCACCCTTCTTGAGAGTCTTGTCTTCTCCTTTTTACAAAGCCTTTACACGTGGTGGCCGCCATCTTGGCCTACGCGTGGCTGGGGTTCTAGCCTGGAATCCTAAGCACCGGGCTTTTCCTTTTGCTGATTTGTATGCCTGAACCTGTGATAAGTAAAGCCTCTCAAAACTGCATCGGATTCCTGAGTGTTCATCCATTCCTCGCCGGCTTTGGAGGTAGAAGGGAACTCGCTTCCCGGCACTGTTCGGGGACCCTGGTGGAACGCCCCGACATTTGGCGTCCCTGGCGTGGGCACGACGAACATCCGTCTGGCCCTAATTATCATCGGACAGAGATCATCTGCCTCCGAACCGTGAGTAAAATGATGGATATCTCATGGTATAGATACGTTGTATCTTTTATTGGCTCAGAACCATACATAGCCCAATCTATTAAGTTCCTTTCTGAGAACTACTCTATCTTTTCACAAATCATCTGGGTCCTTGCGATTTTTTAAACTGTACCTTTGTGTAAGGACAATGTTTAATAGAGAGAGGGAAGAAAGTAATAAACTGAATGCAATCTTAAGGGACGAGGTTTACTCAGCGATTAAAGAAATAAGTGAGGATCATAAAACTACAGGTAGACTGGTCTTAAAGCTTGAGGACAGAATTATTAAACAGAGTTTAAAATTTGAAAAAGAAATTAGAAGAACAGGAAAGTAAAATTATTAAACAGAATTTAAAATTTGAGGAAAAATTAGAAGAACAGAATTTAAAATTCAAGAGAAAATTAGAAGAACAGGATTTAAAATTTGAGGAAAAATTAGAAGAACAGGAAAGTAAAATTATTAAACAGGATTTAAAATTTGAAGTAAAGTTTGAAGAGCAGAAAAAGGATATCAGTAAAATCAGCACTATCTTAGAGGAAGAATTGACAAACAGAGAGTTCAGAATAGATGGACAGAAAGAGGAGGTTTGGAAGTTAGACATAAGATTGAAAGAACAAAAAGGAAGAAATATATAGGAAACTTGAAAACTTAAACCAAGAAATGGATGTGTTACGCAGGGAGATCTCTAATTTCATAACTTATCAATCGGGACCTAGTGCATACCCAATACTGAGGCGTGAACCAACTAAAAGCCCTTCACAAACACGCCCCAAGGCTGTAGACTTGAAAAAGGTGTATACATTCCCAGCGAAAAAATCTAAAAAAGAATTCTAATGTGGCTGATAACTTAGAGGAGGAACAGGAAAACCCAGAGGAGGCAAATTCCCAAGCTGAAAATCTCCCCACAGTTAACACCCTCAAGGGGAAGATGCTCCCTCTGGCAGATACTACAAGCTCTGATGAGGAAGAAGGGGAGGAACAGGTTAGCTCGTGCAGGCCCCACGAGCCTTGCAGTTCCTGTGGTGTGTCAATCTAATAATAATCAAAGAGCAAAGCGCAGCAATCTTTCTCATGACCAATCTAAAGATAGAGTAAAACCGATTCATGAAGACTTAAAAAGTGAGTCAATAACCCCGTTTAGGAAGGCTTGCGACAGGTTTGGAATACAAGTCCTTATTCTTTAAAATATTTAGCTGATTGGAGCCAAAATAATCAGTGGGTATTGGCAGACTTTGAAATGGTAGCCCATACTTGTCTGAACCAATCACAGTTCATGCAATGGCAAATGTGGTATGCAGATGGGGTTAACATGAATATTGACACTTTAAGAGAAAAAGAATCTGGCCATAATATAACTTTTGCCATGCTAAAAGGTGAAGGTGAATGGAAAAAGAAAGCAAAAACAAGTGACATTACCTGAACCTATTTTAAAATTTGTTCGGGAGACAGCATTAAAAGCGTGGGAAAAAGTAGGTTCCGACCCAGAATTTCCTAGGTAGCTATACAAAAATTTACCAGGGTCATAATGAACCATACTTTGATTTTGTTGGGAGATTAAGTGAAACAATCCAAAGACAGGTTCAAGACCCAACCACTCAAGAAATCCTAAAACGAACCTTAGCATATGAGAATGCTAATCAAAATTGTAGAGCAATACTATATAATATTAAGGATAAGGGAAGACCCTCATGGGATATCTAAAGGCCTGTAGAAATGTCGGTTTGGCCTCCCATGGGACACAGAATGCTATAGAGGCTTATCCCATACAGCAGGAGGGACTCAGGAGAGGGATGAAATGTCAAACAGCTTCAGGGGGGAGAAACAATAAACTTCAAAGGATAAACAATGATCAGAGAAACTATGCTAATGATCGCAGCTCCACCCCTCGGAGGGCCCCACCTGGACCATGCCCAAGGTGCAGAAAAGGAAAACATTGGGCCAGAGACTGTCGGTCTTGAGGCGAAGTCAGCCTCAGGCTTCATCTGGACAGATAACCTTGCTTTTGGCTCCGGAAAGAGGGGCACACCCGTAGAGATTGCCCATCTTCTAGAACTATCAATACAGGGCAACATCCTAATAATCCCTTTATGGGAAATGTTACATGGACCCCCTCCCAGGTTCCACAAGCTCCGCAGGCTCAAATAACATCTACGCCTCCCAAATGTCGGAAACTGGGTGGGGCTAGCCCCAGGCCCAGCTGAATCCAGGGCACTCTCGTTCGATTCCACCTGCCCAGTATTCTCCCAATCAGAATCCACAGAATTACAGTCAATAAATGCTCTCTGGCCTACCCCATCAGGCAATGGCAGTCTCGACATTCTCTGCCCTAAGACTGTCTGCAATATACCCAAGTCAAGATACTTACATGCGAAGAACCAGGATAAAAGTAACTGCTCCCCCAGGTAAGTATGGGTTTAATTCAGGGGACCGACTGGCTGAAATTTAAGGGAATTATGGTGCATTGGACTTCTGGATCCTGAATCTCAAGGAGAGATAATACTGTCAATATCTGTGCCAACTAAATAGTACATTAAAAAGGAACCACGGAGCCGGAGTAGGCCGCCAGCGGGTGAGTGGCCTTAACCAAAGGGACCACTGGCTAAACTATTATTATTTTTGAGGATCTGTCTAGATAGTCAGTACACTACAATTAGGTGGCCTAAACAGTATCAACCCTTCTGCCAACTTCATTGTTGGTTATACAGCCACACAGAACCAAGCCCAACAGCCACCTGCTAACTATCTGGTTGGGTACACTACAAGAGGTGCTCATCGCCCAGCGACCTTATACCCATCGAAATTTATAAAAGGAAATTCAAAGGCATGTTTGGATACAGGGGCAGACATATCCATAGTCTCCACCAAGTATTGGCCCTCTAACTGGGCCCTAAAAAAGTGTCCCATAGCCTGAGCGCGGAAAGCAATATCTCCTCCCTCTTCTCTGACAGAGTTGAGGTGGCTGCCGTGTAATGGCCCTGAAGAGAATGTAGCCATGGTCCAGCCTTATATAGCCCCATGCCTTTAACTTTATGGGGTCGAGACATGCTGGAGCAGTGGGGGGGTAAGATAATCACATACCTCGTCCAATTCCCCCATCGGGCACCTGTTCCAGCTCTCCATAATAAGCCTAATACAGGGATAATCACTTTTTAATTGGGGCCGCTGTGGTTAGCGCCCACCACCTATCCATATTCAGTGGTAAGTCAGACAAACTATATGGACACCACAGTGGCCCCTCAATGCAAAAAAGTTAATGCGTTACGCAAATCTAGTGGAAGAACAGCTGGAAGTAGGACATATTGAAGAAAGCGTTTTCAGAATGGAATTCTCCTGTTTTTGTAATACAGAAAAAATCAGGCAAATGGCGTTTGCTGATTGACTTAAGGAATGTAAATTATACTATGGTCCCCATGGGGAGCCCGCAACCCTAGGCTCCCCCTCCTGCAGCTATTCCTAAAGATTGGCCGCTAATTCTCCTTAGGTTTAAAGACTGCTTTACAACATACCTATCCACCCAGATGATCGGAAGAGGTTTGCATTTTCAGTCCTTCCAATAATCAAAAAGATACTATACGTAGGTTTCAGTGAACAGTATTGCCAGAAGGATAGCTAATTACCTACATGTGTCAACACTTTGACGATGAGGGTTTTGCGACCCATTACGTACTAAATTTTCTGGTGCATACATCATCCACTATCAGATGATATCCTACTAGCTGTGATAATTCCAGAGAGCTCCAGAATTTATATAATGACGGTTTTTACCAGAGGCTGGCTTAAACTAGCTCTGGAAAAAATCCAGATGCAGCCTCCATATGAATCTTTAGGCTGTGCCCTTGCCCGCTCTACAGTGCGTCCTCAAAAAAATTTCCATTAGTCAAAATAGGCTCAAAACCTTGAATGATTTTCCAAAAAACTGCTGGGAGATATCAACTGGGTGTGGCCCCTCCTTGGTATTCCTGTGAGCTCAGTAACTTGTTCCACACCCTTGAAGGTGATCCTGCTTTAAATAGCCCAAGGCACTTACTCCTAAAGCTCAGAAGGAGTTAGAGCTTTTCATGGATCGGCACAAAAATCTTACCTCTCAGATTTAATCCCGGAGAAAAGGTATAGTTCTTGGTCTTCAACACTCCCGAGTCTCCAACTGCTGCTGTAGCCCAATTATCTGGACCGTTAGAATGGGTTTACTTACATCATAAGCCAGAATCACACTGCTACAATTACATTGAGATGATAGCTAACCTTATAATTAAGGGAAGATCAAGACCCAAGTATTACTTGGACATCATTCCCATGTAATTGTACTACCTGACGCTAAAAGAAAGTGAAGCTGTTTTACACACTCAGTGAAAGCGCTCAGAGAGCTTTACAGATTTTTCAGGAGAAATATCTTATCATTTACCCAGCTGGAAAAACCTGGGAATTTCTAGAAAAGGACACTGTTGGAGGACATGTTTAGCTAATCTGGGAGTTTTGTTGTTTTGCTCACTCCCAGCTTAATCTTATTTAAGCCAAGGTTCATTCTAATGAGATCTCTCTTCTATGTAAACACTGCTAGAGGGTGTGGCAGTTACAGAAGTCACCTTGATTGAATAACTACTGACTTATACATCTACTAAGACTTCTATGTTTTCTAGATTGGGCACAGCTCACTCTTTATACCCACTGCACCCAACGTGGGACAGTTAGAATTTACCAGGAGACTACCACCCTGGCTACGCTGAGACTAAGGAAGACTATAGGAAGGATCATACTAGTTTGCTCTAAGCAGGCGGAGTATGACCCTTTCAGTACATGAGAACAAGATACTCAGAATCACCCTGGTGCAGATAATAATAGAAGGACCTTGTGGGTACCATCTAGATTACATGAAGCTCATGAAGTTAAGATGTATTACTTTATATCAGCCCCCTCTCTCTCCAGTGTTTTTACATAAGAGATAATCTCGGGATTAGTCCTTGGTGTAACCTTTGTTTATACCTGCAATAGGGTGTGGCACTACACTCTGTTTAGGGTTCTTTGTTGGCATGACAACCTCCCGATTGGATTACTTTGGTGTATATAAGGGGCTGACTTGAGGCCCCTTCACCTTTTGCCTTTTGGTTCCTCCAGCCTTCAGCTTTTGGCTCCCTGCGGCTTTTGGCTTTTGGCTTTTGGCCTTTTGCTCTTTGGCCTTTTGCTCCTTCTGGGTAGGACTCAGCTCAGGTGACATCCTCTCTCTCTTTGGTGGGAGACTTAGGCTCTTTTGTATGGTCTAAGTTCGGACCAGAGCTAGAATTTGTTCATTATATTGGATTGCTGTGGAAGAGCTTTTGTACTATTAAAAGCCATTTTGGAACTGCACCGGACTCGTGAGTTTTCATCTTTTCTCGGCGTCCTCGGAGGTAGAAGACAACCTCTGTCCTGACACTGTCGGGGACCCAGCCGGCGTTCCCGACAGGAGACCTTTTGAAATTTCCACCTTTGCTCCTCCTCTCCATTCCTGATGTTCAGTACTTTCTCTTGTATGCATCCTCATCAGAAGGGGTGAATTAGAGTCTTCATTGCCCACTACAACGCCTTTATTATAAATCTGCCCAACAAGTGGAACCCTCATACACCCTGATACCATTTACTATCCCATGTATCTGGCCACTATGTATGTTCAGTGATTCTGCATAATAGTTGGTTTATTTCTGATTATCACTGTCTTTTCGTACTTTCATAATCCTATAATTCAGAACTTCTCCATAAACTACAAGATCTCCTCGAAATAGAACATTCCCTATATGCATCTCCCCCATCAGTTCACAGCCCGACTCGGGCCGATGATTCGAAATAAAGCAGCAGATCTCTTGGCAGCACCGGAAGCCCAATCAAGCCTAGAAAAGCACAGTTCCTTCGTTCTCGCCCCGCCTTCATATACACCACCCATACCATAGAGCCGCTAGACAAATTTTAATACACCTTCATCATATCATATCACTTCAGCTGTACCCTCCCCTGGAGCAAATCCTCAGGTTTACAGACAAACCAATTGTGGCTGATGGATACTCATACTAACCCCTTTCCATAAGCCTTTCCTTCATGTGGTCATCGATACATATTCCCGGTTCTTATAAGACTGTTCTATGAGCGTCTGGAAAGAGCTAAATCTGTTTGTTCATTTTTAATCAGGTGCTTCTCAAATCTGGGTATTCCCCATACCATAAAAACAGATAATGGTCCTGCTTGCAACTTAAAACCTTAAATCCTTTTGCGAGGAATAAAGCAGATCAAACAACTACAGGAATTACATATAATCCACAAGGACAAAGGTGTTTGAACATGCCCACAGAGCGCTTAAAAACTCAGTTATTAAAGCAATAAAAAACAAGTATTATCCAATGGATTCTTTATCTTTAACATTATTCACCTTACGCTTCTTAAATATACCTCAAAGGAGACCTATACCGCGGCTGAGCGTCACTTTCAAGAAGATGTGCAAACTCCTAAAACAGTCGATTCACCTATCTGGGTGAAAATTGATGATAAATGGATTGAAGGTCCTCCTCATTCGGGGGAAGAGATTGTAACAATTTCTACGAATGATAACCCTGCCAAGGAAGCTCTGGGTTACTCTACCCTTGTTTAAGACTACTAGAATTCTCCAAGTTCGAAAACAACTAATTTTTTCAATATAAAGTCTTAAATTTTATTTATTTTAATTTATTTTTTAAGTATTTTATTATACCACCGTAGAGATATACAAATAAAAAAGATATACAATTAAAAGTTCATGTTGGGTTTTGGTCATGTAGTGTTTCAGCACCCGATCCTCCACCGAGTGTCCATCTTTACCACCCGGTTCCTCCCCCTTCCCAGCCCTGCTCCATGGCAGGTTCTTTATTTCTTTCCCTTTCTCTCTCTTTCTCTTTCCTTCCCTTCCATAAGGTGTTAATTTTAAATTACAAGTTTACTGTTTTAAACCTCCTGGATTGGTTCATTTTAATAGCCAAAATCTTGTTTACAGTCTGTGATCATAGTTTTGTATCTAATATCTTGCCACACAGCCTAAATGTTTTCTTTATTATAAAAAAAAAAGGCGGTGGAAAAATGGAACTCACAGGCATGTGATCAATGTCCTTATGTTTCAAGGAGTAATGTTAGAGTTTCCTTTTTTAATGTTTTGCTCTAAAATTGTTGCAGGAAAAGAACTTGGCTCTGCAGTTCCTTCTATGTTGCTCGAGGCTTTGGACTCTGTGATCACAGTGCTCATTACAAAAAAGTTTGCTAAGTCGCTGAAAGAATTATTTTCTAATTATTATTCTGAAGAGATATTGGAATACAGTAAACCTGTACTACAGTACTCAATACTCAGACTCCTAAAACAGTACTCCCTTAAAATTTATGCATTTACCATAATAATTTTCCCAATACTCTATTCACAGGGGAAAGACTACTTTCACACCATCATTTGCACCATTCATATTCAGGAGCGCATTTCGTTACCATTTATCAACTAGATGGGTCAGATATACAGCTTTAAGATATTGATCGATCAAATGTATGTGATAGCGTGTGTGTATTGCATGTAGGTAGCCACCATTATGTTTGATTCATGTTGTGCTCTATGTTATATCTCCCCTTCTACCTTCTCATTTTCTGACCACTACAAACCTCTATTACATTCATCAGCTCCACTGCTGATACTAGAATTATCATTTTAAAATCATCAATTCTCATACGCGTATTTACCGTCTTTTTATTTTGGAGCTTCTTTATCATTTTCTCTCCATCCCAGACTTGGATCCTGCGTAGCAAAGTCTCTGCGCTGCCCCCCTGAAAAGTGTTTTTGTCCCCGCTTAAATTAACTGGTGGGTTACCGGTGCCATTTTTACCCTGAAAGCCCTGCAAGATTACCCCTGTGTTCCCAACCTGTTTCGTAACTCAAGACTCATATTCTGCAGAGTTCGAGATATTAAACCAATGTTCCAGACACCTGTTCCAGCAAGACTCCTGTTCCAGAGTTGAGATACTTGTTCCAGTGTTCCTGAGACCCGATCCAGTATTCTGACAATTCGCTTGAGTTCCTGATTGCACACTCTCCAAGACTCATACTCATATGATCCGCTATTGCTGTCCCAAGTAGCCCCACAGACTTTGTTACAGACACTGACTGTAAATTTATATGGTGGCTCTCTGAGTATCTGGACAGTACAAACTATAGTCCATTTATAATCAGACAGCTGAAATACTTTGTCTTGAACTTTGCTTTGGGTACAAAAACAAGTTAGAATCCTAAAGTAACATTGTCATTTTGTAGTGGAATTGTTTTTTCTTATCTTACAATTTTCT
>JAJIBD010029305.1:0-14745 GCA_021461705.1 Cryptotis parvus
GACTGAGCGTGGTTTAACTCAGTTCTCATGTCTATTTGTATTATATTTGTCTTTCCTCTCTGATATATAACTCTTTGCCTTGATATACTTTTATTGATCACTGTATCACTGTATCACTGCCTTCCCTTCATCACGTATTTGTTTTAGCAGGCACCAGTAATATGTCCATATGTCCTGTCTCATGCAAGTAGAGAGTCCAAGGGCACCTGCTTGTTCCAGGAATACAAAAGAAGTTTCAACCATCCTTATCAGTCATGGAATATATCTATAATTGGGTTACTGGTGAATTCGGTGTATAAAATATGATACGGGTAGCTTGTTTTCAACATAATCTTACATTCAGAGAATAAATCCCACTCAGTTATAAGGGCCAGCACAAATGAATATTCGCATAAATAAATACATAATTCAAGGGAAGATTAAAAAGGGGGAGGATGCTCGTGCCTTTTTCTCGTATTTTCAGTAAGAATTAAAAGCAAATAGAAATCTAAGTGACCAATTGATATGCATACAGCTTTCAGCATATAATATAATCATCATTTGTTAAAAAGTGTCAGCATAGAAGATAGTAAGAGTTTATCAGCAAGGGAAAGAACAAAGGAGACTCCACGAGGTGATTTTAGTGCAGTGAAAAAAAGATAGAGGGAATGCAGCTTGAAACACAAACACTGCATTCCTTAAGCGCTGCTTGGGAGGTTTCCTGAGAGTCGTTGTTCAGGTTGTCGCTTCAGTGGAGTTCCCTCCCGGCAACACTGTCAGCAACACTGCCCCAAGATATCAGTCCAGCCAGCAGTGGAGGATGACAATTTAAAGGAAGCGGTGGTAGGTACTGACACTTTGGCTTTACCCTATGAGTTAATAAACAACGAGAATCCAGCCTCACCACTCAGCAATATTTATCAGACTTGATTCTTCTTGTCACATCCACAGATCATCACTGTGTCACGCGGCTGCTACAGCAGTGCTTACAGATTGCGCCTGAAGCTGCCCCGCTGGAGTAGTCCCTTCCTCCCAAGAGAGACCTGACTGTCATCACACACCACCCATCTCTCTCTTCTCTCTCTGTGTCTCTGTCTCTCTCTGTCTCTCTCTGTGTCCTCAGTCTCTCTCTGTCTCTGTCTCTGGGCCTCTGCTTCTAATGTTCTGTCTCTCTCTGTCTCTCTGCCCTCTTGTCTCTAATCTCTCTGTCTCTCCTCTCTCTGTCTCTCTGTCCCTCTCTCTCTTTCTCTGGGGCTGGAGCGATAGCCAAGCGCGGTAGGGCGTCTGTCTTGCAAGCTGTCTACCAGGTTTCGACATCCCCGATCCTCTGCAGAGTGGTCCACCGGAAAATCAGCCAGAGTATTCTTGCGTGAGGAAGCCAGGAGTAACCCCTGAGCATCTCTGGGTGGACCCAAAAGCAAAAACAAGATAAAATAAAATTTAAAAAACCCTATCTTTTTCTTTTCTTCATCAAAAATTAACATCTTTAAATTATAAGTGAATGGGGATAGCTTATCATTTTTTGTGTGGAGACCACACCCATAGTACTCAGGGCTTATGACTGACTCTGTCACTTGATCGCCCCGGCAGTGCTTGAGGGACTACGGGGGTTGAGCATCAACAATCAGGTCCGTGTTATCTCCCCCACCCAAGGTATTTCTATTGCTAAGATCCATTAGGCCTAAGACAACTCATCTAGAGCCATACAATATCACTCTTTATTATGGGAAGAACATATTATTCAGAGGCAGATTATTACATTTATTTTCTCACTGTATCGCTTGCCACAGAACACTACTTGCATTAGATGTCTAGGCTCCACTATCATATGTCCTGTCCAGGCTCCATAATCTCACATTAGCAGCTTACATGCTCCAACTTTTAATATTGTTGTTATCTATAGTTATAATCATACATAGTGAGAGATTGCTCCGCATCTTTCTTTTCTAACTTCACTCAGTATGATGCGCCTGAATTCACTTACATAGCAGCAAATTGAACCACTTGATCTAGTCTTCTCAGCCGCATTCTTTTTCATATTTCATTATGTATTATTTGTTATGCCAAAAACTAGTAACAATGATGGATCTCAATTCCATGACCTGAAGAAGTGTTTGAGGATCTTCCTCTCTCTGGAGCAAGCAGAGATGCCCTTGGGGTACACTTGCTTGCAGGACTTATGGAGATGTTTCTGGTGCCCGGCCGAAAATCGATGCACAACGGGAAGACAGTGATATGCATTTCTTAAAGGAAGAACTTATGGGAGATCAACTGAACATATCTGTGTACATATATATTATATGTATTATATAACACATAGGATATATGATATCTATGATGTATCACCAGATGACATTGTCCTTAAAACATGTCTTCTGTGAAATAAAGAGGCTTAGCTTTATTACCTATCCTGGGAAAACAATACCTAGTGGATTCATAGTTAACGGATCTTTGATTGTGCATATTTTGAGTACATTATTTATTTGTGGATAAGATATGAATTTATTTACATTTTCAAAATACAAATTAGCAGATCAAATTATTAAAAACTCAGAGCTCAAAATCTAAGAATAAGGGAATTGGGTCCATTATAATAGTAGATTTGAGAGTAAATGAAAATTTTAGCGCTATTAGAATTTGACGTGAGATTATTAGTGAACAAAGTGATGCCCCTAATTCATAGAGAATACCTAGAAAAAATAAACGCTGGTGAGAAAAAGCTGCAGTGAAAAATACAAATGCTTATTAGCAACTTGATTTTTATGCTCTCATTATGTATGCATGCACATAATCACTATGAAACCGTGAGTGACAAATTAAAAAGTAATATCATTATATTCATTTAGCAAATTATTAATATTCATTTTAGTGCTCATTCACATGTAAATTAATTCTTAATTTCCACAAAATCTATAAAACTTTCGTTATTCATTCTACTGAATATTTTCAAATATTTATTAAAAGTAGCTTCATCTGAACAGTTAGAGTTTTGTGTGAAAATACCTAAAGTTGACTCTGTTTACTGTATCCAGTACTTAATTCAGGTTTCCTTTCATGATTAATGCACTGCTGGATCAAAGGCTATACAAGTTGTCTCCTTCATCTCTCCTGTAATAAATTTCCTCCTATGACGATACGTAATTAAAGCCAGGCAGTGCACCTGATTATCTGTCAAATATAAATGAGTCACCCTGCTACTCTTCAAATACTAGTTCTCTATGTCTGCAATGGATTAAAATAATTTAAACCTGTATGCAAAAGTGATAATAAAAATCTCCATTCAGTCCACACATTTATTGAATATCTATGCCAAGCAATGTTTTATATGAAGAATATATTTCAGATAAGCATATTCTTAAAAACTTATAAATATTAGCTATAGATTCTGTTAGAGAAAAAAATACTGTTTGTAATTTATAGAGCGGGAACAGTGACTTGAAAGATCAATGAAAATGATTACCTATGTAATAAATGTGGACTGACTCATTACTGCGGAGTTCTTTTACAAGAGTATCTTTGCTGATTGTCTGTGCATGATAATGAGATCTGGTATCCTTTGTGTAAATTTCTTTATTTTAAAATGTCTTGAAAAATCTTTGTAAACCTATTTTTCCTCTCCAAAATATTTGTCCCTGTTGGAGTTCTATGAAAATCATGTGCTGTCATAGATCTTATTATAAAATAAATAGGCATTTCAATAATATCTGCAGGTGATAATCCACTTGAATGCCTTACAGAATTATTTACTTATTTATTTATTTTCTATTTATCTATTCTTTTAGTTATTCATTTATTCACTTATTTATTTATTTATCTATTTATTTTTGCTTTTGTAACACTCCCAGGATCCTCAGGGGTCTTTATTTCCCCTGTACTCAGGAATTACTTCCTGATTGTGTTTGGGGTACTATATATGATGCCAGAGATGGAACCCAGGTAGGCCTCATGAAAGGCAACACCCTACTGACTATTGCTTATTAAAGAATTTTAATGATAGAAATGGGGCCTCCTGTGAAGGCCTGATGGATTTCCAGTAAGCTATTTGCCTTGCATGAGGCTGACTTGGGTTCATCTCTGGCACTTTGTTCTGGTCTCCAGAGCACTAATTTCTGATCACTGATTCACTGAATCCTGTCATTCATCTATTTTGCCTCTGAAATGGCACCAGTAACACATTTCCATTCGACCCTACACTTGCTACAGCCAATGGCATCTATTCTACTCACCCCTCTGAGAGAGACTCCACAAAGTAATGAGTATATAGCCTCGCATGGCAGAGCTCTGGCAAGCTGTCCGATGCGGGTTCGAGTATGCTAAAACCAGCAACAGAGCACCACGGGAGTATTAATTCCTGAGTACAGTAGAGCCAGAGTAAGCCCCTGAGTATCATGGGGGTATGTGGGAGGGAAGAAAGAAAGAGAGAGAGAGAGAGAGAGAGGAGGAGAGAGAGAGAGACAGTTGTTTTGACTCTGGGAGATAGTCACTTGCTTACCTCTATTAGCCCTGGTGGCACGCTTTGGTTGCTTCAGCACACCAGAGTGAACACTGAGGGCCACAGCAGGTGTGATTTTGCTCCCGTACATATTAAACCCAAGTTCAATCTTCCTTGGACGGACACGGACTAAAGCTCGCCATACATGACTCCTGGGCACAGAGTCATGGTTAAGCCCGGTACGCTGGGATACCTAACCAATTCTGTCTCCTACAAAAATAAATTTGAGGATACAAACCAATTCCCTCATAGACCAGGGTGTCAGCCATCAGCCCCACAAAAAATAAAAGGAAAAAGACATAGATTCATTTTTTAATAAGTCAGTAGTTTCTCAGTATTGGTGCAAGATATCTATAAAGGCATAGATTCTTCCATATTGTACATGGGCACATAAGTCTTTGCAGCAATATATAAATTATCCCAAAAATGAACACTAATTACTGTAAAGTTCTAGATTTGCATCTAATACGACGTTAAAAATAGTGGTAGAGAGACAAGTAGCTCGGGAAGATAAAAAGTACAAAAAGAGAAAAACTTTTTGCCTGTTAATTTTATGATTATATTTTCAAACAAACAACGATATCTGCATAACACTTCAATACACTACTTACCTCTAATCCATTATCTTATTATACATGTGCTGTGATTTGATATAGTTCTCTCATAACGGTTTAGTATGTGGTTACAGAAATTGAAACTAAGTGATGATACTATAACATTTTAATAATTTAAATTTTTTACATCAACAACAATTATCTCCTGCTGTTATAATCATCTTCAAATATGGCAACTAAGCCTACCATGAAAACAATAGATCCAAGATGCAAATATATCAAATCGGCACATGGCGGGTCAGTATTTTGCAGATATAAGAACAAAAGTCAACATGAATCTGTCCAGTGTATATAAATAGATCACAGTATTTTCAATAAAATCTTCACTGACTTTGTGATCTCTAAATGCAATAAGGTGTGTTTGTTTAGTGTCCATATATACATGATCTAATTCATAAAATTGGTTTCTTTCCCTCAGATTTCATTTATTTTTTCGGGAGGTATGGGGTGGCTGGGGTACATCCAGCATATTCAGCTACGAATAGCCGGCCCAGACAAAGTCAGACCCGAACACCTGAACAATCTGCCATTGCCATCAATTACACTGACTCGCTCTTCTTCACACACCACCTGTCTGAATGAAAGGTGCCCTCCCATTGGAAAACCAGCAGGACAGTTGGCAACCATCGCCCCATCTGCCTGTTGTCCGTCATCTACAAGCTGTTTAAACGAGTCATCCTGAACAGGATTGGCAGAACATTGTAATGAAGGACAATCATGCAAGCAAGATGGTTTCTGAAAAGGATTCAGCAGACTGAGTCTACTTGGTATCCAAAGGGTGACCACCTGGTATCCAAGTGGTATCCACTTGCAACCAAGCTCATTGAGTGTGTATCCACTTGGTACCCTAAGGGGTTTGTGGAGTTCTAAGATGCTGTCTCATGTTCATTGATTTAAAGTCATTGATTCTGTTAAGACTGATCAATATTGAAGTCCTAGCCAAACAGGCATTCAAACCACTACATCAAGATCCTTCGTGAGATGTATTAGAGAGATTCAGAACCAGATCCTCACCA
The DNA here is from genome assembly GCA_021461705.1 of Cryptotis parvus. Lineage (NCBI taxonomy): Eukaryota > Metazoa > Chordata > Mammalia > Eulipotyphla > Soricidae > Cryptotis > Cryptotis parvus. The sequence continues at coordinate 6,102 of JAJIBD010029305.1, forward strand.
TTCTACAAGGAAGTAATCATTGGTGTCAAGAGAGAGTGTGGGAGGGTGACACCATTTCACCAAAAGTCTTCAGTGCCACCTCTAGAGAATGTAATGTAGCAATTAGAGTGGGAAGAAATGGGAGTGAAGATAGATCACTGTATCACTGTCTTCCCGCTCATCATCAATTTTCTTGAGCGGGCCCCAGTAACATCTCCATATGTCCTGTCTCATGCTAGTAGAGCCCAAATATTCGTTTGCTCCATTAATATAAAGAGCCTCAATCCATTCCGAATGAGTTCTATAATTGTTACTGGTATTTGGCATATCAAATGCAACATGGGTAGTTTGCCAGGTTCTGCCGCAGATAGCATACTCTTGCAGGCATCTCTAAGTCCAGCATTTATTGATGAACCATGCCGCAAGCGGCCGCAAAAGCAGGGCTGTGGATAGGCTGGTCTGCTGGGTGGAGTTCTCGACGAGAGAGAAGTCCAGATGTGGAAAATGGAGGCCCTCCTGAGTGGTTGTCTGGCTTGTTGCGCAGGCTCTGCTGGGTGGTGGGCCAGGGCTAGAACCCACCATCCTCCCAGCACTCAGGAGTGCTGGTCACAGGGAGAGCCAGTAGCAGCTCTGCCCCATGTCTGCGAAGTCTCAAGAAGATTTGATGGTTGGCAATTATACCACCTACACTTTGCTGGTGACATCATTCTAATAACACCAAACATTAGCCAAGTGATCAAATGCTGGTTGACTTCACTGAAAATATGAAAAGAAAGGTTTACATACAGCTGAATCTCAACAAAACAATGTTCTTAAAAAATTAGTTCCATAGGACCCACTAACTCTCAATGGAAAAATATCTCTGAATGCAGCAGTTATGTATACCTAGGTAAAGAACTCAACACAGATGAACCTAAAACCTAAAACCAGAGCTATGCAGGAGAAGAGAGCAGCATGGAACTCCTTCCTAAAAGCATCAAAGAAAAAGAGCTAAAAAGACAAAGAACCTCCAGCTCCAGGCACATCTCCAGGCATGGCTCCACCATTCTCCATGCATTAACATATGCCTATGAACTGGGCCCCTATATGAGATCAGGATGAGAATGCTATTCGGTCTCCCAAAGAGGAATTGAAAGAGCCACGCTTGAATATCACGCCACCAAGTGAGAGAGCACCCGAGTTCCCTGCCTCCCGTGACAGATCCAGAGTCGTGGACCCAGTCTCGTTGCCATGCGTGGAAAACAAGATGGCTGGATATGTAATGCGATTTGGAGATGACCACTGACTAGAGGATTACCGACTGGATCTTATGGGATGTCAAAGATCATGTGACCGCCCCACCTACAAGACGGTCAGACTTCTTTTGTCAAGATCGCGGAACTTAATGGTTTGAGGCTCGGCTTCCTTGAAGCAAAGCAGATGCCATTAAAATACACTTGCCCGTGTTAGGTTCAAATGAAATGTTATTGGTGCTCTGCTCGAGCAAATCATGAATAACGGATGTCATGATCAAGGATCATGATATTTACTGTAAATTTAAAAATAGTTAAAAAAGGATCTCATGTTGGCAAGATCTGGCTGATAATTTGGCTTCTTTATTTAACAGCTTTCTGAAATTTGGTGAGACATTCAATCTTCTAAAGCTTATCTTCAAAGTAAGGTAATTGCGCTTGTCTCTGTAAAGCAGTGATCTGTATTACCTGAAATGTATGGGTTGAGCTACAGGAAGTAATGTTTCATTGAAAGAGGGATGTATTTACCTTATAATATTTATATTTTCAATTATTCTTCACATTACATCAGTTATGCATTAAGTGAGTGAGAACAATTCTTGTTTGCCGGATTTTGACAGCGATATTTTACTTAATTCTGCAATAATGTTAGTTTTGACAATATTTGAATGATCATATTATTTTTTAAACCTGAGTCCAGAGTGAAGCTTCCATCACTTCTTAAGTTAAACAATAATTTTATTAACTAAAATGATAAATTGTGGTTTTATAAAACTCTGCCAACTCTGAATATATACACAAATTGAAAGACTTTAAATATCTTGAAGTCAAGAAAAGATGAACAAAATATTAAAAATAAAATTTATGTTGGATCATTATTTTACATATAAAAATTGTTATTTTTAGTTGAGGAATTATTAGTGAGTTCTCTTAGAGCCATCACACTGTGTAGTAACCAAATCTCTCAAGATCCTTCTGGCTACATCTTCATTTTTTCTACTTCAATTCCTCCACCTTGTCATTTGTATCACGGTCTTCCGCTGATCATTGATTTGCCCAAGCAGGCATCAGTAACATCTCCATATGTCCAGTCACATGCTAGCGTAGCCCAAGGGCATTTGTTTACCCAGGAACGAAGAGCTCAAAACCATTCCATGAGGTCATGGGAATTAGGTCTATAATTGTTACTGGTTTGTGGAATATTAAGTACAACACGGTGAGCTTGCCAGACTCTGCCATGCAGTGGGATACTCTTTGTAGTCACCTCTAATTCAGCATTTATTGATGAACCTTGCAGATCAGCTTTGTTGCAGAGCCTGATGCCTGGGGAATTTGTGAATATGGTGGCCATATCATGGTGTGGGGGGTTCCTTTCCTTGGCTTCTTGGAGGCTCTCTATTGTGTGGTGGGCCAGAACTAAAACTGCCTTCCCTCCTGGCACCGGATCAACTCGACACAGTGAGAGCTGGTGAAGCTATGCCCTATGTGTGTGAGTCCCTAGGACAGCATATATGTAGGCTGGGCTGGAAAAGACTGGTGCTGGTTTGGTTGACCTCAGCTGGGATTGTGGTCAGCTTCTGCTGGGTGGAGCTCTGGATGCATGGGGATCCATAGAATTGAAAAAGTCTGTTGCCACTCTGTTTTTCTCCAACTACTTTTCAAAAAATATTATTCTTTACTCAAGAAAATCAACATTTTAAATAGAGAATGCTTATTTTTTCTGGAGTGGGTTTGATGTGATAGCACTGTACCTGTAAAACAAATAAAAACCCAAAATTCAGATAAAGCAAAAATTTATACCACACATTTGAAAAGATTTACATAAAAACATGGAATGATGTAGATTGATGCATTATCAATTTTCTTTGCGGTGACTTCGTGTAACTCAATTTTTTCTTTTTTTTTTCCCTTCCATACTGCAAAAAGCACCACAAGAGCATCTTCTGATTGCTGCCACTACCTTTTGCTACCACAGGTATATTATTGACCCATTTTAATATGCTTTCCATCTAAAAACGCTATTATAGATTACTAAATTTCATTGACTTCTGCCATTCAATCTGAGATAACATTTCATTTCACTTATACTTCATATACTTTCATATACTTAAAAATTCAATCTATATTTGATATTATCTTTCTTGACTTTTCAAAATTACACTCCAATATTTTCTTACTTCACATTCAATTCTATATGTTTTGCTACATTATATCTACAAGTTTTAACACTTTAACTATTGTGATCCACCAATAGTTTTTCATGTCTTTGGGGATACAACTTCTTAAACAGAATACAGTTCAAATCCTTAAAAAATGTACAGATTAAAATGTTGATCACTACCTTCACATGTCACAAAATTTTTTAATATATTCCATTGTAGAAATGTGCCATAGTTTCTTTATCCATTTGGCTGTTCTGTGACAATCATGTTGTTTGGTGTTCTGGCTGTGTGGATAGTGCTATAATGAACATAGAAGTGAATATGACATTCCTGCTCTCCTTTTGGGGGATTCTAGGATATATTCATGAATACTATGGAGCCATCCAAAAACATGAATTTGTTATAAATGAATGGACATGGAGAGATGAGTGAAGTATGTCAGGAATAGTGTGGACAGACAGAATGATTGGACTCATTTATGGATATAAGCAAGATCAAGAAAACACAGCATAAATTAATATCCATTATTCAGTGTATATTAAATAATATCCAGATAAAAGGGGCAGAAATGACTTCAGTCTTACTATTGGTATTACAAAGTAGAGGAGGGTTAGGACAGAGAATAATGATGACAGTGATATTGGAAATGACCCTTCTGAAACCTGAATTGAATGCTGAGAGAATGTAAAGTAACATACAGGATCACTTGTATTGTAAGGCATAATGCCCTGAGGAAAGAGGGAAGAGTGAGAAGCAGACAAGGAGGAGGAAGAGGAGGAGGAGGATGAGGAAGGAAGATGAGAAGGAAATGGAGAAGGAGTAGAAGGAGGAGGGGAAGAGGTAGAGAAGGAGGAGGAGGATAAGGAGGAGGAGGAGGAAGAGGTGCTGAAGAAGAGGAAGAAGAAGATGAAGAAGAATAAGATGAAGAATATGAAGACGAAGAAGAAAAGGATGGAAGAGGAGGAGTGGGAGGAGACGGAGAAGGAGTGAGGAGGAGAAGGAGGCGAAAGAGAAGGAGAAGAAGGAGAAGGAGAAGAGAAGGAGGATGAGAAGAAGGAGAAGGAGGAGGAGTAAGGAGAAGGAGAAGGAGAAGGAGAAGGAGAAGGAGAAGGAGGAGGAGAAGTATAATGAGAAGGAGAAGGAAAAGAGAAGGAGGAGTATGAGAAGAGAAGAAGAAAAGAAGAAAGAAGAGAAGATATCTTCTGGAAAGGGAGTGGGAGGGAAACTGTGAACATTGTAGATACGTATATAAAGCAATACGATGTGGAACATTGTGTGACTGAAAGTCAATCATTATCAACTTTGAAACTATGAGCTTCACAATGATTCTATAAAAGTTTCAAAACAATATAGAATTCAAATTTTCTATAATCCTGACTGTTTGGCTAATAGCTTATGATATTCCAGAAACCTTCCTGATAAACTTTCTAGTCTACTAGCACGAATACCATATATGTATATTCTAAGTGGGACTAATTCCAGAATAAAATAGTTAATAAAATACAAAGAAAGTGCTTCTAGGAAAATATAAAAAATAAAACATTTTATGAATAGGTTATTTATGCCATACTTGATTAAACTGCCCACAAATAAATGTCATGTAAAAACTAATTCATCAAAACCAATGATTTCCAAAGGTCAAAATTATATATCCAATATGTGATTTATGATTTTCTATCTCTTCAAATATATACCTGTTCAATTTCTGAATTTGTAAACTAATTTGACCAAAGGAGATACTTAGAAAGTAACAAGAGAATTTTCCTTTACATGATACATAATCAAACGAGTTTTGATGAGATATATTCTCCAGAATCTGATCTATTTGATTTTATGTTAATCCACAAATTCATCATTTGAAACTTCTCCTTTGTCCTGCAAAAATGAAAGTCCCAATATTCTGAAAAATTTTCAGATGCTATTTGTGGTTCTTTATTTTATACAAACATTTAGAAATGATTCATCACTAATCATATTGTGTCTTTGAAAAACATTTTTAGATAAGCATGGCTTATTTTGGTTTGCAAAGTATTTTGTATTGCCTTAATTATATTTTATTTTATTTATCTGTGCCTCTTTCCAACCCAATACATCCTGCAAAATTGTCTTCATGTGGGAAGTATAAACATATTCACTTTTCACAAGACTGTGGAGAATTTAGTTCCACTGACTCAACATTCACCCGAAAATTGATCCAAATTTTCAGTTATTAGTTCAAGCTTCCTCACTTTTTTTTTGAAAACATTGACACTTTAGAAGTCTATCAGCTATTGGAAAGTTCTCAAAACCATCATCTTATATACACTTATTCATTTTAAAATCCATACGGATTGTGTGTAAAACAATTATCTGAGTTTGTAATTGTATACCTGTGTTGAAGGTGAACTCTAAGCTAAAGTAATATTAAAATTTCTGCATTTTTTCCCACATCTCACCAATTATTCTTTCTAATTTACTTCTAAATGCATTGTGGTTTTACCTTCAGAGTAAATGAAAATGTATTCCTTACAAAATATTCCTATTTTTAAATAGAGGGTTAGGAGGGAAATTAGAACTATCTACACATAAAGCACTTAATGTAATTATTTTCTAAACTGTGATCCATTTTTTTCCTGAAGATAGGCTATGATGGAAGGATGAATAAAATACTACAGCATTTGCTAGCCTGATTTCTCAAATAAAAATAGCTTTTTGAAGAATAATTGTAGTACCAGTAGCATTTTCTACAGATTATGCCATAGTTTTATTCTACTTCAGTGCTCTCTCTGCACATTTTAAGCTAACACAGAAAAATAATAGTTTGCTCTTATAAGAAATATGTTATACACTACCAAGATGAAAAAGTTTTGTATTTTTTACTATTTTAAGTTTATTGTATTTAGAAAATTAAGAGGCTGTATGAAAAGATGGGCAGGAATTGAACCAGTTGTTTTGTCTTTTACACGTTAGGAATTAATTTTTTAAAGATGGGATTAATTGATTTAATTATAGTATTGTTCACTAATAAAGCCGTACAAAGTATTTTTAAAGCTTGTTTTTAAAGTGACTGTACGTGGTGGGGTACTAAGAGATATTCTTCTAATTAAGTGTAGATAGTCGGTATTACATGGCAGACCCTAGCTCTTCCTAATACCTATATGGTCACCAGACATGCCGGAGAGATGATCTCTGGGAGTGCAGAGCCAGGAGGAAGTTCTCAGAACCTGCAGGGCCTGAGAATTCAGAATAAATAAATTCAGAATAAATAAATATAGTGAGTTGTACTATAAAGTAAGGGGTCTCTCTTCATTAGAAGCATTACATATCTTACCTGTGATAAGCATCTCTTTTCCCTGAGAGTAGTCAAGCATTTTTCTATTTAATGCAGATAATTGAATATAATGATCTGTCCTTTAAACTCAAAACTTTTTGCAGAACCAAAATTATAAGCAGTATGTAAAATCTAAGACTTTCTATGGCAAAATTGAGGTGTTGAATATTCCTAGAATAAAATAAGTATATTTCTATTTAAAAACTGCAAAAGAAAGTCAACATTTAATCATATCTTTTATAACTGTGAGGTAGATATGTTCACTCCCATTGCTTTATTTATTTGCTATTTATTTAATATTAATTTTGCTTCCCTGATGTTTTGTTGCATAGGTCTTAATTCTTTCGATACATGAATTTTTCCATGTGACTTATAATGGAAAATAGATAATGAGATAAAGATTTAATACTGTTATTTAAGTACTTAGTTCACTTTACTATATGTGTAGCTTTGAGTTTCCTGTGAGTACTCCGGATACTCTTCAGAAGACCTAGATTTCGTTTACTCTGCATTATACAGTCCACCCTGAAGAAAAGATGTATACTATATTTCCTGCGATCACTAAAAAGCTACAGATAAGCCAATAGAAGCCAGCAAACGACCGCTTATCTTAGGGAGCCTTCTTTGCTAATAAATGTGTGGAATTTTGCAATAAGCTGTAATATTTTGGCTACTAAATGTACATAATTTAGTTTTACAGTAAAACTAATGGCTTATGAGCACTATAAGTCAAAACACTTGCCCTCTGTACCAATCTGGGTTCAATACAGCTATCCTCATATGGTTTTGAATCTTAAACATAAATGCTTATGTTAATTAAATACAATCTACTACAAGTGACACTCACATCAAAGATTCTCTTTAGAAGAGCTCAATGACTTGTACTAAATTAAAGACTAATTACTTGAGGTTGGGAAGGCTCAATAGAGATAACAAGTCATTTCATAAGCACTGAGAAATAGCAGCAATGTATAATAGGATAGTCCTAAACCGCGCATATTTACTCATACTTAAAATGTTCTTTTAAAATTATTTCTAAATAGGAAGTTACTTTTTATTTATTACCTTGTGTGTGAGATTTTTCAACTGTTTGTCAGAAAGTGCTATAATTCAGCTAAATTGGGAGTGTTACTCTGGCTTTCATAAATAAGTGAGAATAATAAGTGCTTTTGGATCATAATAACCTTAGAAACTTAAACATGTCATACCTTAGACATTGGATATCATTTCCTCTCTGAAAAAATATTAAGAAATAGTTTGTTATTATAAAATTTATTATTTAATAGTTTTCATGGATAGGGCCATGCTTTCCAAAATAGATAAAGAATAATATCTGAAAAACAAAATTACTTAAAAAGAGTAAAAAGAATTATAATGTTAATTGATATACTGGCTATAAATGGAGATGATGGATTAGTTGTTAGTTGTCATTTTTCTTCCCGTTGTTCATCAATTTGCCTCCAAGCAGGCACAAGGGTGTCCCCATTCATTGGGAGACGAGGTTCATTATGTTTTAATCTCTATTATAATGAAGATAGATTAGTTAATCATATAAAAAATTTGGGCTGTTCAAATCTATAATGAGAATAAAAATACATTCAGATTAATTTAATTCTGATCTGTTATGACAACAAAAAAGATGTTTTCTAACTATTTGCATAAAAAATATTATGTCATTCAATTATTTCAAAATACAATGTTAAAATTTGCTAAAGTGTATGAGATACTTCTAAATTTTAGCATTTGCAGATATAATTCAAAATATCATATATTTAAATTAATTTTAGAAGTTAAGCTTGCATGTTATAATCCAAATTAGTTCTGATAAAACTTTTTTTTTTTCCGATTTCTTTTCCAAATTTTTTTCTGATAAAATTTTAAATGTTTTCTTTGTAAATATACATTTTCCTAAGAAAGAAAATTAGATAATCAAAATGGCTTTACCATTTGCTTATCTAACC